>JAQJVL010002323.1:0-106386 GCA_035578905.1 Stictocephala bisonia | reverse complement strand
TGAAAATTTTATAAATTTTGGCAAAATATTAAAACACTTCGGGCCTAAAAAAAATCAATTAAGAAAATGTTTTTATTGACTTTAAATCTTTTAACTGCTTTATTTTTATATTTAAATAATGTATATCTGCGTTATATATACATGACTGTATTATTATTCCGTTCTATTGTTTATGATTAACTTGAAAAATATTTGCAATACTTTGAGGATAAATAAATGTTGCAGCGGCAAAATTTTAAACTTTTAGTAAAGGTTAAAGGATGATTCTGTCTTGTTGTTAAATAAAATTATACGCAAAAAATTATTTTGAGTAGCCCTAAGTTTTCCTATCAAATTTTTAAAAGCTCCTCCCCAATAGTGAATACCATATTGCAATCTATATAATGTATGAGAGCAAAATATAATGTCATTAATAGTTCTGATTAACATTTATTTCTTAATTAATAAAACTTTCTAATTTGCTGTTTAAAGAATGTTGGATGTATTCGATATGTTTTTTCTTTTCATTTTGGTATCTAAAATTACTCCTAGGTATTTAAAATGATCAACTTTTTCAATTAATTTTTCGTAGTTGAATATGATTATTTTATTAAAATTAAAGTCATGAAATATTACATAATTAACAACATTAAAATTAACTAGTTTAGTTTTCGATACAATAACAATTTTATTTTTGACGCACCACACTTTCTGCATTTTTATATCATGCATTATACATTTTCAAATCTCGTTTTCATTTTCATTATGAAACACTAAAAATAAATCGTCTGCAAAAGCATGTATTTTATCCATGAATGGCTTTTTTTAGTAAATCATTAATTTATATTAAGAACAGGAGGGCTGATAGTGCAAAGCCATGCGGTGCACATTTTGAACTATTTCTAGTTCGCTAATACAGTCCTTAAACTTGACAACTTGTTCTCTGTTTGAAAGGTAAGTACTGAACCACCTATGAGCTACCCCTCTTATTCCTGTATGCTCTAACTTAGAAAGCAAAATAATCTAGTTCACTGGGTAAAAGGCCTTTTTATAGTCAATATATAAAATAGACGTCTTTTTAATGAAATTTAAACTACTGTAGAAATGTTTTGCGGACAGAGAAAGAGCATTGTCCGTGGATTTCCCCTTAGTGAATCCAAACTGGTTTTTACTAAATATTTTTTAATGTTTAAGAAATGTAGAAGGTGTTTCTTCATAATTTTTTCAAGTATCTTTGAAGTTATTAGTAAACGACTAGTAGGTATCAACCTATCCAGTGTTATTGAATTTACTTTTTTAATTAAAGGCACTTCAACGCTTTTTTAAAAACTAGTTGGGAAACATCCTGATTTAAAACTTCAATTTGCAATATGTTCAAGAGTTGTTAAAACATTTTTACCGATCTGTTTTAACAAGTCAAAATACGTGCCATCTATTCAACACTCTTCTTTTTCAGATTGTTTACTATCACTAAAATTTCGTTATGGCGAGTACTGTATATGGAAAACGATTTAAGAGTCGAGCCTGTGGCGCCATCGTCCCTAGCCATGTTATCAGTCAGCTGGTTTGCCATATAGCTGATATAATTGTTTACTTCCGTACTGATAAGACTCGGGTCACCATTAACGGTATCGTCATTTAGTTCTATTGCATTCAGCTCACTTTTTCCCTTGTTTCCAGTAATTTGGTTTATAATTCTCCATTGTTCTTTACTATTACCACTATATTTATTAAATAGGTTGGTATACCAACCTATTTAATAAATATATTGGTTTATAATACAATACAATATAATACAATACAATACAATACTGGTTTATAATATTGTATAAATTATAATACAAACATGTTTTTGAATCAATGCTATGTTTTAACCATTCAAAGAAATTCTCATATTATCTATTAAGATTATTGTCGTAAGGTGTAGTCAGTGTAGTTTTATATAGTCTGTTTCTTTTCTTGATTGCATCTAAAATATTTGTATTGATCCTTCGACTTTTCACCTGGACCTTAGTTACACTACTCGGAACTTTCAATATAGAGGTTTTATTTTCTATTCACTTATTTAATATGATATAAAATCTTTTAACACTTAAATCACCATTAATACTACTATATACATCAGCCCAGTTGGTACTTGTAATATCGTTGCTTAGCTTAGTATTTTTAAAAAAGTTTAATTTTTATTTATTGGTCCTACGTTATTGCTCTGTATTGTTATTTAAATATATTCAAAGCTTAAAGCTAATAAAAAATTATATGTTATTCCTAATTGAAAAATAACTATAGCAAATATATTTACATATATATATATATATATATATATATATATATATATATATATATATGTGTCTAAAAAATATGTGATCAATACATGATTAAGGGTTATGACCTATTCCTGTAACTTGTTTTACCAAGGGTAGCAAGCGGTTCATACTCTTAAGTGGCATGTATTTCTGTTCGTCTGGTTTATCTGTTTAAGTCTCCACTTACTATTGAGTTTGGTTGAAAACATTTTTGTTGATCTTCAAACTCAATTAAACATTCTTTTTTGTGTATTCTTGCAATCGATAAATACCAGCTATTGTAAAAGGAACGTTACCTATTTTAATATCTGTAATGACACAATCAGCAGTCCTCATCTTACAATCAATCAACTTAGCATTCATTGTGTTATATACATAAACAAGCATGCCTCCTGCCACATACTCGTCATTAGAAATATTGTACATTCTATAGCCTTGTAATTGATACAATGGAGTTTCTACACTATTTATCCAATTCTCACTGAACATAATAATACTTATGTCTTTTTTATAACTTAAAATTTTCCTTGCAACATACTAAATTTATTCCTAATGCTTCTTATATTCAAATGGATTAAACTAAATTGTTTTTAAGTCGCTGTAAAAGGTGTTAACTCGTTTAGAGGTAAAACATCCTATCATTTATAGATACACTGTGGTGAATCCACCCGCCCACCCATACACGTACTGTGGTGAACCCACCCGCCCACCCATACATGTATTGAGGTGAACCCACCCACCCACCCATACACGTACTGTGGTGAACCCCCCCCGCCCACCCATACACGTACTGTGGTGAACACACCCGCCCACCCATACACGTACTGTGGTGAACCCCCCCGCCCACCCATACACGTACTGTGGTGAACCCACCCGCCCACCCATACACGTACTGTGGTGAACCCACCCGCCCACCCATACAAGTACTGTGGTGAACCCACCCACCCACCCATACACGTACTGTGGTGAACCCACCCGCCCACCCATACACGTACTATTGTGAACCCCCCCCCCCCCCGCCCACCCTTACACGTACTGTGGTGAATCCACCCGCCCACCCATACACGTATTGTGGTGATATGGAGATATGATACTGTGGTGATACAGTACCATAGGACGTGTATGGGTGGGTAGGTCAGTGCCATAGTTAGGTTAGGTATATGGGTGTGTCAGTACTATAGGACATGTATGAGTGGGCGGGTGGGTCAGTACCACAGTACGTATATGGTCGGGTCAGTACCATAGGACGTGTATGGGTGGGTGGGTGGGTCAGTGCCATAGTATATATATGGGTGGGTGGTTGGGTCAGTCAATAGTACGTATATGGGTGGGTGGTTGGGTCAGTCAATAGGACGTGTATGGGTGGGTGGGTAGGTCAGTACCATATCCATATGTACCTATTTACCTGAATAAACCACTTAACACAATCCTGTTCAAGTCATCCTCATAAATAAATCTATTGCAACTAACACCATCTGATGGTCTTACAAATATTTTCCTCTCCTTACACCAAATGTACTTAAAGTTTGCATTTTTACAATTTTCTTTTGTTTTTCTCAGATACATTTTAATTTCAGGGTTTAGATGCTCATTTATATAATAATGAGTACTAGGAAATTTTACATGTTTTGCTTTGAGATCCTTGTTGTCCTTCCTTGCTGACCTGTACTCCTCCATCCATGAAGACTTCAGCTCCCAGTTATGGGACTGCACCACGATCTGGGGGGTCTGCTCTATCTTGAAGGACGGGACAGGGTGAGCCGGTATGATGTCTCCAGTCTTCACATTCATGCCAATCACCTTGCCTACATCCTTGCTGACCTGTACTCCTCCATCCATGAAGTCTCCAGCACCCAGTTATGGGACTACACCACGATCTGGGGGGTCTGCTCTATCTTGAAGGACGGGACAGGGTGAGCCGGTATGATGTCTCCAGTCTTCACATTCACGCCGATCACCTTGCCTACATCCTCTACTATCGATAGGGTGTCTTCTCCTGGAGTTTCTGGAATCCCAGAAATTTCAATATTCGCGGTTCTGGAATATTGTTCCATACTTCTCATTTTTAATGTTTCATATTTCCCCTTAGTGAATCTAAACTGATTTTTACTAAACATTTTTTACTGTTTCAAAAATGTAGAAGGCGTTTTTTTTTTAATTTTTTCAAGTATCTTCGAAGCTATCGGTAAAAGACTAATAGGTTTCAGGTTATCCAGTTTTATTGAATTCACTTTCTTAATTAAAATAACTACAACGCTACAACTACAAGCTGGGAAACATTATGATTTAAAACGTAAATTAAAAATATGTTCAAGAGTTGTTGAAATATTTTTACCAATATTTTTCAAGAAGTCAACATAAATGCCATCTATTCAGCGTGCTCTCTTGTTTCTTAAATGTTTACTATCGCTAAACATTTGTTGTGGCCAGTAAAAATAAAATACACCTAAGATATAACGTTCAATTGACATCGATGGCTTAAGACCACTCATTTTAGATATAGGGTCTCAAGAGTAGCTCATTGTTCATGTTTAGTGTTTAATGTATGAACATTTAAATTAAAAGTAATTTTAGTCCATAAGGTTTTTTTATTTAATACACCTATAACACTAGGTAGGCTACATGAAGAAACAGTTGTATTTGAACAATAATAATAAGACAACCTAAAATTGTTATATGTAATATAGTCTTATTTCAATAGCAGTGTTACATATTTATCAAAAATAATAAGAAATATAGCAGTTAAATAAATATCTATATCATTTACCAAAACCTCGTAACTTTTATGTTTAATTATGTTTCCATTTAACAGTTTAAGTTACGCACCTATTTATTTATTATTTATTTATTTATTTATTATTTATTTATTATTATTATTATTATTAAGTATTGGCTGGTGGTATAGGGTTCTGTAAAGTACTCGGTCAGTATGGGGGAGTCTGTGGGCTTTGGTGAAGAATTTTTAGTTCAGTTGGTTGAGGAATTCACGTGAGGTGGGTATATGGAATAGGGTGTAGAGGTCTCGGTAGCTTAGGTGGTCCAGGTGTTCAGGTAAGTGCATGGCGCTTCGCTGGAATTTATCGAAGTTGGAGATGTGATTTTGAGGGATGGTGATTATCACTGGATGGGCAAACGTGAGTACGGGGTTGATGACGGCTGTGTATAGAGAGGTGAAGGTCCTGGCAGAGCACCCCTGGTGTTGGTTGTTAAGGAAGCGGAGGGATTTCAAACGGGCTGTGGCGGTTTTGTTGGCTCGTCGGAAGTGGGATATGAAGGATAGCTTGGAATCCTGGGTAACTCCCAGGTAATTTCAGGTTTTGGTGAGTGTAAGTCTGTTACCTAGGAGAGTGATCGGGGTTTCCTGGTTATATCGGAACTTTCTTCCGTTGTAGTTAAATAGGCAGAGCTGATTTTTAGAATTATTGATCCTGATGCACCATTTGGAACAGTAGGTCAGGTAATTATTGAGGATTTTGGTCAGTCGAGTACGTAGTGCTTCAGGGCTTCAGGAGGTGCACCAGAAAGCTGTGTCGTCTGCGAACTGTGTGAGACCAGTGGTGGTGTCGGTGGGGTTCCTGAGAGTGGGTGAAGGGAGATCTCGCACATATAAGATTTAGAGAAGTAAGCTGATAGCTGATCCCTGGGAGACCCCTGCTAACAGCTCGAAAAGTTGAGAAAGGTTGTCCTTTACTCTGACCAGATCTGTCCTACCATTGAGGAAGTTGGATATCCACTTGATGATGGAAGGGGGCAGTTGGAGTTGGAGGGGTTTGGCTCTGATGCCGCTGTGCCAGAAGGTGTCGAATGCTTTGTGGATGTCCATGAGGGCCATGAGGGTAGGTTTACTTCGGTAGGAGTTTCGCTGAATGCAGGACAATACCATGAGGATTTGGTCATATATGTTTATGCCAGAACGGAGGCCAGTCTGGGATTTCGGAAGCAGGTCGAGGTCATTGAGATGAGCATGGAGGTGGGTGACAAGGATCTTCTCAAAGACATTCGATAGGGACGCCGTGAGGCTGATGGGACGGTAGTTGTCTAGGTTTCTGGGGTTTCCCATTATGCGTAGTCAGTTGTACTAATATACTCGTGTTTTCAATCCAATTTTTTACTTCATACATTTCTTTAAACAATATAGACCCAAACGGTAACCTCCTCCCCATACACGTACAGTGGTATTGACCCACTCACACACCCATACACGAACAGTGGTATTGACCCACCCACCAGCCCATACACGTACAGTGGTGTTGACCCACACACCCACCCATACACGTACAGTGGTATTGACCCATCCGCTCACCCACCCATACACGAACAGTGGTATTGACCCACCCGCCAGCCCATACACGTACAGTGGTATTGATCCACCCGCCTGCCCATACACGTACAGTGGTATTGACCCACCCGCCCGTCCATACACGTACAGTAGTATTGACCCACCCACCAGCCCATACACGTACAGTGGTATTGACCCACCCGCCCACCCATACACGTACAGTGGTATTGACTCACCCAACCGCCTATACACGTACAGTGGTATTGACCCACCCGCCAGCCCATACACGTACAGTGGTATTCTTGCTTTATTTACAACTAATAAGAATTAATTAATTAATAAACTATATATGTTACATATCTCCATTATTTTCTATAATATAAATAATGAGCAATTATAGAATTATGTTTAGGATAGTCTGATCTTTTATTCTGACACAACGAACTTTTGCCCACTTATTACTTTACAGGTCACATAACCACTCAAATAAATTAGTAACAGGTGATAAACACTCTTAAATAAGTTATTATTCTTTGTGTTCTTTACGAATTTAATAGGCAATACGCTAAGTGAAAAGGATTAATAACTTTTAATATCTATTCGTTTATACTTAGAATAAACTATTACCCAAATTGTTAGTACAAATCGAAAGTACGTTTTACTAGCTAGAAATGAGTGAGGAAACCAGTATTTATATATATTATCGACCTATAGCAATAGTTTTGTACTTTTTGGGACATTTCCCTGTAAATAATGTTAGATCTTTGCGTGCTGACCAGTTAGACTTTAAACGGAAATCATTTCCCGTTGTGTTTTCGACCATAGCACTATTTTCTATTTTTATTGTTCACTATATATGCAAGTTTTTAAGTAACGATTCAATACAATTAAAAGTATTTGATACTTATTGGACCTCCATATTGTTATTGCAGTCCATCTATTTTTGCATGAACATAAAAAACATTGGTAAATTCTTTCAAACATTGGATCGATTGAGACAGACCCTCATTAAACTACCTAAAAATATTACCTATGGACCTACAAACCCTAACATATTTGCTAAAATAATGTTTGCATTGACTCTAATCACAATTTTAATCGCTGCTGTAGTTACATTCTTAGTAATTAAAACAGAATATTGGATTCCATACGTACAGTTTGCTGTTTTTATTGGTTTCGTAAATTTTTATTATTGTCTCTTCCTCAGCTGTGTATTTTACAGCTGCAGTCAGGTAATAGAGGACTCTATACAGTCTTGGCACAGATACTGCTGGCACAACTGTAGACCGTTTCGCCATCTCCATCAATTCTGTAACATTATCTTGGCTCAAAGTGAGCTCCTCAATGAAATTGACGAGTTATTACAAACTTACGTCCTTATCATTTTTGGTATGGCAGTTTCCAGCAACGTGAATGGTTTACTAATCCACATCAGACTTATAATGCCTGTAATAATAACGGCAATCAGTGTTTCTTTATGGATTGTTTATCTTGGAATACTTGTCTCCTCTATAGAGTTGATAACTGTTAAGGTACAGTATGTGTTTTCTTATATGATTTTTCCTACATTATTAGATGAGCATTTGTTATACGAGTAGTTAGCCCTTAAAGTGTTGCGAATTATTGAGTGTGGTTATACATGTGTTTAAAAGTGGGGTTTAACTTAATTTACAATCAAACTTGTTTTATTAAAAGTTTTAAAAAGCTAATTTTGTATTTTTTTAAGTTTAAGAAATATGTTTTTAGTCAATAAGGAATTCAAGAAATAATTCATGATATTTAAAATAAAAAAACTTCGAACTTTGAAACTTTAGATTATAAACGTAACATTCCAAAAAATAACTCTAGTTTGCATATCTCGTCTAACATATTTATTTACTTATTTTATTAAAAATATACATATATATAGCACTATGTAATCTATATTTCATTTTCAGAATGACCAATTTTTCCAGGAGATCATTGCAATGGCAGTAAGGGACATGCACCTCAATGATTATGTTAAGGTACGTCGTTTGAACATATTGTAATATACTCTCCTCAAGGTTGTACAATTAATTAGTCACAATTTAGATTGATACACTATCTTACATATAAAATAACGCATTTAAATTCTTAACCAATACATTGGCAATGTATTTAACATCTATAACTGCACTTAAAAAGTATTTAGTGTATTAATTACTTTATTAAAACTAACAAATACACCCAGTACCACCGCCCATGGTGGTTGGGGTTGGGTGATACTAATGTACATACGACTATATGGTTGAGTCCATACTACTTTCCTTGTTCGGTTAGTTGGGTGGGTATCTGTCTTTTATAAATTAAATTAGACACGATATGTTTGAATTAATCTCCACTTTAACTAGCTAACTAGTCCTGCAAAAGATATTATTCAAATACTACCAGATCCCAACATCAATTATAGGGCCACTATCTAGTTCAATGGTATTTGTTTTCCCTGCTTGAATGTTTGATGAGAACTGGCAAATGTACAAGCCGTTTGTAAATATTGTAAAAAGTACTCTTTTTCATGTTGTTAAATAATAATTTTTAAGGTGATGAGTGTTTCATTAATTTTTTTAATTATAATAGAAGTTTTTCTGGATAATTAAGTATGTTTATAATGACTATAAATAAATAAATTACTACAAGGTTATCTATATAAACCCTCGTGACAAATTACGTAAGTTACACTGTTTTGCCACTCGTAGTCAAAATATTTGTCAAAGGAACCTCCTTGTAATACATCAAAAAGTTCAGAAAAGCCCCCTATTTTCAATTGTCTATAAATTAAATGAACCTCTTACTCTACTAGTCTATATATTAGAGATCATGAAACATAATTTATTGAAGTATCCTCATCTAAGGAGTTACTTTGAACAAGCACGAATAATTGTTTTTAATATTAAACCTAAAGTGTTATTTTTGTATAGTACTTAATCTGTCTCCTGGTTACAAAAAAATATTTTTGTATAGAAATATTCTATTGAAATGCGTAAAAAAGTGTTTGTTCTGTATAAAAGTAGCCTTATTATGCAGTAATGTATTTCATTTAACTTGCAACATATGCTACGTTTATTTAGTATTTAACGCTATATATAGCAAAGTACTGTACTAAAGTGAATATGTAGGTTTAACTTAAAAAAAATAATATTTTTGAATCTACAAAATTGTGTTTAAATCAAATACCTAAAATAAATTGGTCTGTTTTCAGAATACTAAGCACACATTTCTAAATAAATTGACATATACTAAAGTTTAATCATTTTGTAAATAATTAAATATCTCAATAAAGGCAGAGGTTTGAATTTAAAAAAAATTCCACCCTATACCATTGTACATGTATAAGTAGTAGGTGGGTGGGTCAATACCACTGTACGTGTATGGGAGGGTGGGTGGGTTAATACTACTGTGTATGGGTGGGCGGTTGGGTCTATACCATTGTACATGTATGTTTTTTATGTTTGTATGTATGTATGTCGGTCAATATCACTGTACGTGTATGGGCGGGCGGGTGGGTCAATAACACTGTACGTGTATGGGCGAGTGTGTGGGTCAATATCACTGTACGTGTATGGGCGGGTGGGTGGGTCAATAACACTGTACGTGTATGGGCGAGTGGGTGGGTCAATAACACTGTACGTGTATGGGCGAGTGGGTGGGTCAATATCACTGTACGTGTATGGGCGGGCGGGTGGGTCAATATCACTGTACGTGTTTTTCGTGGGTCAGACATACAGTGGTTCAGACATAAATGAATCTGAAGATCTATTTATTAAAAAATAGTTTTAATCTTATTATTATGGTTGTAACTAAAGTATGAACAAACAGATCATATTTTATTGCAATATGAGTGTTATATTCTGATTTCAGTTATTAATTGCATTACCATTAAACGTTAGTGGAAAAAAATATGTATGTATATAGGTCATTCATTATTAGTGATATTTTTGTGTATGGATAAGTGGTTACGTCAGAGCTACTATATGTGTATGGGTGGGTTGGAGTATAACAATAAAATTCTAATAATGTTAAACCCTTTGTCAGAAATTCAACGGCTACTGGCCTTACCTTGATTCAGTCCATCTTAGAATATGGTTAAGAGATGGCTGAAAAGTAAAAATGAATTGGGAGTTGCAGTGGATAGTAACACTACATTCTCATAAGTCTCTCCCTCTTATATTTTAGTTATATCATTTAGATTTAAATTCTTTTTTATTTTAGAATTTTTAATAAATTCTTTAAAATATTTCTTCATTCATTCATAAATTCCACGTAGTACATAAGACTGAAAATAAAAAATATGTCATGTTCAAAAACTTGATTAGGATAAATATTTAAACTATTCTGACTCATTTATTCCATAAATAAATATTAAACCTAATTAGTTAAATGAGTTATACGTAGATACAAAATATTAACGTATTATAATAGTTAAATATTAAGCTACAAGAATTACTAATTAATGCTCTTCATGTTTTATCATTATGATTATTGTAATCTTCCAATATTCCTGTTACATACAAGGTTACATAAAAGGTTAATATGGACATTTTATTGTTTATCTCTTTGTGGATTTTTGCTTTTAAATGATCCAATTAGTTCGTTTGACAACAATTTTCTTATTACAAGAATATTTATAGAATTTTCTTTATATGTAATGTATTACGGTTTTTAATGAGTTACTTTGAAATAAATAATGCATTTTATATTAAAAATGAAGAAATATGTTTTTTTATTTATATGAATATCTATAATACGTTTAGACCACATATGATGTTTATGTTATTGAATTTTGTGAAACTTTAATGTATTTATTCTTATTATTTTAATCAAAGCATTCTTTAAATGAGTATAAACTAATGTAAATAGTTGTGAAAATAGTTCCCTTATATTTATTTAATTATTTACACAATCTGATAAAAATAAATGTCTTATTTGGAGGCTTTGCGATTTTAACGTTATAATTCTCATACACTCGCATAAACTGTAACAACACTTAAAATTATAATTAGTTATAACAATCTTGTTCAAGTTTATATTTACAATATGAAGAATAATTTCAAATAAAAATTAGTAAATATATTTGTTTTAATGTTAAATATATATATATATATATATATATATATATATATATATATATATATATATATATATATATATATATAATAAAACCACTAATTCGATCAGCAAAGTATAATCATGCAATAAATATGTTCAATTTAACATTTTAATCAATATTAAGCTTAATATTTGCTCATATTGTTAGGTAAGAGTCATGCTGGACCATTTCCAAAGCAACCCTGGCCATTTCACAGCATCGGGTTTCTTCAAAGTCAACTATAATCTTCTGCTATCGGTAATAATCCATCTTGTGTTTTAACTTCTAGTGTTTATTTGTATTTTTTGTATTAAAAGATATTTAACCATTAACTACTATGCTTGTTCTGACTAACGTAAGTTTTATAGTGGGGTAAAAACCAACCCTAATAAAAAAAACATAAAACTATCAACATTGTTATTTTAATAACTGAAATGATAATAATCTTTTTTCTAACTTGTCGTCTTGTAATTAGGACCATTTTTGGGAATTATTTTATAGACAAACATGTTTTTATTTAACATTTTCTTAATTATTACAAATTGATTTTCTTGTAAAACACATTTACAATAAAAACAATTGTTAGCCCTTATTGAAGTTATACAAATCAAATTAAATACTATCTTTTACTACTAGACATACATTATAAGGAACTATAGTAATTAGCTACATAACTGCTATAGTACAAAAATTTACCTCTTCTAAAGTTGGCGACTTCTTATTTTTTACACGTAATACTTACTTTTCTATGGGCTTTGCTCGCTGCATTTTGCAAATAACGTTCAAAGTTTAATATTTTCTATCATTTCCATTAGAATATAATTATCATACTCTTCTTTAGAATTAAAAATTCAAACTATAAGAAATTAAAAAAAAGGAAATGTCTAACGTAACTACTATCGTGGGAAGAAAAAATGTTTTCTATTTAAAATCAGATAAAAGCAACTCGATTGTAATCTTGGACAAAGAAGAATATTACAGTAGAGTTGAAACTATGCTAAATAAGGGTCCCTACACACATTCTCTAAAAAATCCAATATCAAAAGTTACAAATTCAACTTCAGAATGTTTAAAAACAATGTAATATATTGATAAGTAATGAGCTTTACAAAAAACTTGTTATACCAAATCCCATACTTCCAAAATTATATTGTTTACCAAAAGTCCACAAACCTGGAAAAGAAATGAGACCTATTGTTGCCTCCATTAACTCTCCAACATATTTACTATCTAAATGGTTACAGAACAGGCTAGCAGAACTACCGCAATTCCCTTCATTCTCAGTAAAAAATAGATATGAATTTTTAAATTTAATAAAAAATACAAAAATTGAAGATGACGAATACTTAATATCATTTGATGTCAATTCACTATACCCCAATGTACCTATGAAAACAACCATCCTCCTCATTCAAGATTGGCTTCAAGCTTGTCATTTGACAAGTAAAGAAATTGAAGAATACATGCTACTTATTAATCTATGCATGAATCAAAACACTTTTCAGTTTAAAAACTTATTTTACTCCCAAATAGATGGAACAGCCATGGGAAATCCTCTTTCTTGCTTCATAGCAAACATTATTCATGAGCCACTTTGAAAATTTAGTAAAAGAATCACTGTCATACTTCCCTAGAGTTTGGATTCGTTATGTTGACGACATTTTTGCAGTGTTTAACAAAAATGAAAACCTTCAAAATTTTATAAATCTGTTAAATTCATTTTACTCCAGCATAAAATTTACGCATGAAATTGAATATAATCATTCACTTCCATTTTTAGACTTATTAGTCATTAGAAACACAACTTCTAAAGAACTTGAATTTGATATATACCGTAAACCCACGCATACTGATCGATACATAACAAATGACTCCAATCATCCACCAGCACAAAAGAGAGCTGTATTCCATTCTCTTATTTTTAGATTACTAAATACACCTCTATCAGAAGAAAGATTCAAAAACGAACTAAATTATATCAAACGTGTGGCAATTTTCAATGGATATGATACCAATTTAATAGATTGTATGTTAAAAAAAGTGAAAAAGAAGCAAGAGAAAAAATCGAAAACAAAACTTATACCAATAAAAGAAAAAAATAATAATTGGAATAGTATAACATGGACAAAATATTCAAATTCTATCAACAAAACATTTAAAAAACACACAAATATAAATATTTCATATAAAACTAAAAATAATTTGAAAAATAAATTAAAAAATCCAAAAGATACTGAGAATGACGAAAATTAATCAGGAATTTATGAAATAAACTGCAATGACTGTAACAGCAAATACATAGGCCAAACAAAAAGGAAAATTAAAAAGAGATTTCAAGAACATTTTTCACACATAAAATTTAATAGGGAAGAAAAATCTGCAATTGCCAATCACTGCATTAACACTGGCCATAGTATTACAAAAAACAATTTAAAATTATTAAAACATATAACAACACCAAAATATTTAAATGCATGGGAATCATGGTACATTAACAAAGCAAATTCTGAAAATTTATTAAACCAAGAAGATGGACCGATTCAAAATTCTATTTTACTTTCAAAACTATAAACAATTAATTTATATTCAATTTATAATACTTTCAAATTCATAATAAAACTACCATTTAGAATAATAATAATATATTTAGCCATAAAAGTTAAAATTTTTTAAAACATATGTTTATATAAACTTATATTATTTTTATTTACTTTTTGTATATTTATTTGTGATGTGTCTGACGATGATAGCCTTGCTATCGAAAGGCCTCACTATTAAAAAGTTTTTATTGGTTTAAATTGTTTCATTTAAAAAATTATATACTATCGTGGGGTCACTAATGACCCCAGAATCTTTTCCAGCCAGATATGGATTGACCGATCAAGAAACGACTACATACACCGCTTGTCTTATCAGCTGAAAAGAGATTACAAAAAGACAGAGCACAATCCTGCATGTACAAAAGATATAGCATTTAAATGATTACACTCTCGGGCCAAAAGTCCCCAGGATAGTAGTTAAGGGTTGAATGGTATTAAAAATATAATTTTAGTTTTAGACATATATTCATTATTAATGGATGTTTTTTAGATTTTGACGCTGGGAATTGAGTATTGCATCATGCTGGTCCAAAACGAAACTTTCCTTCGAAAAATAGCTGGAATACCTATCCCTACTTATACACCAACATCAAACTACACTTTGAGTTAAATAAATATTTTAGAGGATGAAATGTACTTGTTTTTTTTTTTTTTTTTCCTTACAATATAATTATGATACATGCTCAGAGTTTCCCAAAAGTAAGGTGCCAAACTTCGGAAAACAGTTATTTAAGTAAAATTTAAAAGAAGATCGAAAGTAATTTATTTTGTACAAACGCTTCGACTACTAGATACAGACCTTTTCAATGTTGTAAAAGAATATTTATGTCCGAATCAGCTTAACTGATCTTCATGAATCCCTCTATGCATAATAAAATAATAAATACCTATTGTAGAAAAATAAATTAAGTTGTTCATATGAGGAATTTGAATTTGCGGCCAATTTAATTTTAAAACAGAAATTTCAGGAAAACGCAAAAGAGATTATTAAGAACACGTTTTCTTAAACTAATCTATTACCAAACCGTTAAAAAATTAAATCTAAAAAAGAAACAAATAAACATTGACATTTGTGTAAAAATCCTGAAAAAAGCATATAACAAATGGCTTTTGTGCTGCCTGTCAACACAAATTTCAATGTTTGTACGTTATTTTTCTACGTTATTAATTTCTTTGATCCTGACAGAATTAAAAAAATGGTCTGAAAAACGTAGTCATTTTAATATTTTGTATTTTTTGCTGTTTCCCACTATTTTTATTTAAACAATTTAAACGGTCGCAATTTTTATATTTAACATAGGATCAAGTAATTTAAAAAAAAAATTATATATCTATTATCTTAATATATATAGTTAGTTTAATAATTACTAGTTAAGCCAATTAAGAGATAAAAATTCCTTTTATGAAACAAAAAGCAAAATGGCGAATATATGGTATACGAAGTGTTTTTTGAAAATCAATTATTCCTGATTTTCCTTTTCATTTTACCTATATAACCATTTCCGAAAGTTTGGTTCTGTACTTTTGGGACACCCAGTATACCGTATATATGCTACAGTATATAGTACAATTATGCTTAACCAAAATAAACTGCCACATTAACTGTAGTGAACATTTAATGAATCCAACAATTATAAAAAAGAAACCCCTTAACAAGGGTAGAACGTTATACATATATAATTTATAGGATTAAAATATGTTTTATTTATGTATGACGTTCAACCCTTGTTAAGGGGTTTCTTTTTTATAGAATTTAGATATTTATAGTATTCTTGCCTTCAAATAGGTATTTTTATAAGATTGTTTGATTTATATATATATATATATATATATATATATATATATATATATATATATATATATATATATATATACAAATTTATTAATAGCCTCTGTTTTAACATGTACAACAATTAAGATTACCTATAATTAATTGTATCTTCAAAATGTTTTATTATTAGTAGAATGTAATTCTTTGGTTATCTTTCATACCAATTAATGTCCTTAAGCTTATTATTAACATGAACCCGGCTACTGTACTAGCCGTTATAGTTCTGTTAATAACTTCTTCTGGTCTATTATTATATTGAAATTCTTTGACAAACCTAAACATTATTATCATAATGTTAACATAAATCAGGAAAATAATGTTTTTAAGTGTGGGCAATATGTTTTAAACATTTGTTGTAAATTTATATTGGAATATAACATGAATTAAAATTAGTGCAAGTACTCAAGAACATATATTACTTCAGCCTCGTTTAGAATACATAGACAAGGTGTACTAAAACATGAATATTGGGTGAGTCCTACTAGCGGAGGAATGTAAACAATCACATTTCCACCTTTGTTTGTATTTATATTCTGCTGAGCCATTGCAGGATTTATTAGTTTGTAACGTTTGAATAGCGTATTATAACCCTACAATTTCTTTTTAAATTAACTTAAAGTTCAAGGTTTATTACTTTGCATAAGTTATTGAATCCAAGATGGTAATGCACGTTACAAACTTACATTACATAAATATGAGAACGATCTACGCCACTCTTTACATCACATTAGCATAATATCTGTTCCATATGAAACAAACTCTCTGTAATATTTACGTGTAGGTTGTAATTTGATTGATTTACATATATGAAAGTACGTTAATTGAATAATATGTAAATACTAATATTTAGATGTTATTATAATCACAAAATAACATCTTAACAGATTCATACGTGGCTGGACTGTTTTTTTTTTTTTTTTTTTGTTTTAGTTACATAATTCTTTTTTATAACAGAATTTTACAGTAATTTTAGTGTTGATTGGAGCAATTTTAATACTAAGTAACTATAATTTTGTAACGTAATGACAAAAGAATGGAACGCATTAAGGTGAATATTAAAGTAATAAAATTGTTATTAAAATACCCAACTAGTTTATAGCACTATGAATATATTTATAACTATGTACATGTAATTGTGAAAAACGTTTGTTGCTAAATAACTGTCGGTTAGTAAGTCAAGACAGATTCTTTCAATAATTTTAGAATTCCCCTACAGACTTCCATTATTTCGGGGAAGCATTTTGTTTGTTTAGTAATGTTGTACTAAAGAATTATAATAAAACTAAATTGATGTAAAATATAACATTTAGTATTATATGTACAAAAATGTTGTATTATTTACAAAATTAATATTCTATGATGTGGTTAAAAGAGAGATAGTTATTTATTTAATATTAATAATTGCTAGTCTGGCCTGTAGGTAATAGAGATTAATTTGAATCCCATAAATACAGATTATACAATTATTTAAAGGAAAAGCTCACTACAAAACGAATTAACGTATAACAATTTTAACCTATTCAATCTCTTTCACAGTAATTATGATTTTTCAGACTTTGATTACAATTTGCATACATATAATTGTTTATAATAGAAAAAATAACAGTACTTCAAACATGATTAAATTAAAAAATATTCTAAAATTAGTATCTTATTAAAATTACTAAACAATATATAATTTATAGTAACTGCAAAGATATATAGAAATGATAGCAACTTGTAACATTTTATAAAATAAACCTACACTTTTATATATATGAGTACAGAAATACCTTGTAGTATGAATATTTTGGTTAAAAATAAAGTGAAATGGAAGATAATAATTAGATAAAATCAATAGATTTTTTAAAAACTTCATTAGTTCCTGCAAACACAATTAAAACTTTTGATTGGTTTTTAAAATTAAAAAATACACATTAAGAGAGTCTTATATACATATACATATACAAATGATGGTAATGACCCACCCACACATTCAGTAGTGGTCTACTTACCTGTATACCTGGAGTGGACGTATTTAAGGTGATGACTTGTTTGTCCAAGTTCGATTATAACTTTGACAAAGAAGTGTTTATATTTTCTCCACTTATCTGACATGGAAGTCACGTTAAAACATCAGCTCGTGCTCCTTTATGAAGCGTACTGAACTTTGTCTTATATTTGCGAATTCGACTTAGGTTTTATATTATGCAATGTTTGGTTGAGTAATTTTATGTTTGTTTATAAATTATAAAACCATTATACATAATTAATCAAATCTTGAAGCTACATTACTTAGAGTTTGAAGTAATTAAAGTTAAGTATGATACACTAAAAAACAAGCAATAAATTGATTAATTAAGGGTTTTTGTGTGATAGTAAATTTTATTTACATGAGTTTTGTGTAGGTATTACATTTTGTTTTTACACGCTGTAAACTTTTAGGTCTACATATTCATGTAATCCAATATACATTACTATGCTGAAATATAAAATTATCCAGACATAAATAATATATTTAATGTAACAGCTGCACAAAGATGTTTCCACTCCATGTTTGTATTTCGAAACTAATAAATGCTTGTAAAAAATGAATAATTAACATTATAATTAAGATAAATTTGTTTGTAGAAACACTCAGAACATAGGATTGGAAAGTAAGATATTTTTATCAGAAACTGGATTTGTTGAGGAGGTAATAATCCTCCAAGGGGAATGTCTAACTGAGGCTTTTCTTCACCATACACCAACAACTACTTAATGTTTGATTGTAGAAATATGTTGAACTAAAGCTTGGAAGGTAATATATTGGTAAATCCAGCCCACGATGAATAATGCACACAGTAATCTGAATCTTGATTCCTTGAGGAAGTTTTAATTCCCCAGGTGGCTTGTTTTAACATGGCTTTTCTTCACCATACAACAAAATCTACTTTTTGTTTGGTGTAGAAACAAGTTGTACTAAAGCTTGGAAGGTAAGAAATTGGTAAAGCTGAAGAAAGGAGATACTAATCTAATACTTATTACTTGAGGAGTTAATAGTCCCACATAGCTTGTTTCATTAAACTAGTTCTTCACCTAAATTTAAACGCTACTATGTATATTTCATATATTACAGAATTCATATTTAGCTTTTTTACATAATAATGTGTATCTAGGATTCTTTATTTAATATACAATTGCAATATAGTAACATTAAATTAAGGTCATAATATTTTAACCATTACTAAAAATGATTGTTTAATTTCTGATATAATTTTATTGTAATAAATGATATACACTATTTCATTAGCTACAAGTAACAACTACAGTGTAGAATTTAATTATGAAAAACCTTTTATTTTAATTTTATAACTTGGTTAGGACCGCCCTACTATCATTATGAGATGTATCTTGTGTATAGTAATATAATATTATAATATTTATAATGGTTTAATGGTTATAATGGTTTAATGGTTTAATGGCTTTAAACTATAAATAATATAACGGTAATATAGATATTAGTAAAAACGTAAACTCTATAATTTAGTTATAATCCACAAACCTTTTATTCATTTAGTGTATAAATGTTTACATATTCCTTCTAGCTATTCATTACCTAAGTTAACCAAACTCCCACTCAAGTTCAAGAGGTAATGCGTTTCAATTAAGTCGAAGGCTCAGGATCGTAATGTTATTACGGACATATTGATGGTAACGTGACTCAAAGTGAACATGTGTGGTTAGGTATTATAGAAAGCATTAGCAACGTTACAGTAGTAAGTGTCAGGGGTCAGAAACTGCATTTTAGGTCGTAGTATTTATTTTAAATTATAATAAACCGGTTGTATGACATTTAAATATAGATGTAACTTCTAAAAATAATCGCTTGCACATGTACAATAACGAAAAAATGGGCAATACATTGTATACAGACATTATTGTAAAAATATTACATATCGCAGAATTAAGTTTGGTTACTTCAGTTTGTATACATTTAATCCACAAATATATTAAATGTGAATAAAAAAACATTTTATTTTAACCTTACAGTAGTAATAATACAGGCATTGACCAACGCCCCAAGTACGACTTTTCGCCTGAAGTACGACGGGGGGTGGGGGAAGGTCACGTGACCGGATCCAAGATGGCGGCGCAGTGTTGCCAACCCCCCACCCCCTCCCCCACAAAATTTCCCTCATTTACCACACATTTCCCTCACATTACCCTCATTTCCCACACATTTCCCTCACATTACCCTCATTTCCCCCACATTACCCACATTTCCCCTCAAATTACCCTCAAATTTCCCTCAAATTCCCTCATCATACTATATAAAATACACTGTTAACCTTGTTATACTATATAAAATACAAAAGATAACGACCGGATCCAATAAGGCGTCTTTTCCCGCCCGCGCCAACTCACACCCCGTGGGAAAATTCCCTCCCCAAAATTCCCTCATCCAATATGGTTATACTATATAAAATTAACTTACACTATAACAAATGCAATATGTCATATATACACTATATAAAATGTATTATTTCATATATGTAATACTCTATGTGCTCAACGCCGACCGTAGCGCCCCTGGTGGCAACGCCAGGCGACGCATGCGCATCCAAACGCTGCGCTCCGATTGGTCGCCCCCTCCGCATCCAAACGCAGTGCCCCGATTGGCTGCCGCCCCTACTTAACCGACCAACACAAGTAATCTTTCTCACTTCTGCTCTTGCGCTCGCGTCGATCAGACGTACCCTCACTGTGCTCCTACTCGATATCATAAATACTTTATTATATCTTAATCTTCGTTCAGTATTTCAAAGTAATAATCAATATTCTGAATATCATTGCTAACTTAATAATTAACATTTAATCAATCTAAAGTCAATCCTAACCTAACCATGGAATCCTACGCCATTAACGATAACCTAGTCACCATTTCCCGCCGCTTCGACACTTCCGATCCCGATCTCCTTAACGTACTTTCCGATCATAAAAACATAATCATGGATGAAATAAACAAACACCTAAACAGACTCGGGGGAGTAAAATGGTACATCGCGGTCCAAATTAAATTCACAAAAATTGTTAACAATGAAGAAATCACAACAGTAGATAAAAAAGTAGAGTTTTAGACTCAAGTTCGGGCATCTTCGGGCATCTTCGGCTAACTTCGGCTTTCGGATCCAAGATGACGACTACGTTCGGGTACCTTCGGGTCACGTGACCACCCCGAGCTCTGATTGGTCGAGAGCGGCCACCTGCCGGATCCAAACGTTATTGATTGATTTTGATGGCGGCAGCCACCTGCCGGACCCAAGACGGCGGCGGCCACCTGCCGGATCCAAGCGTTATTGATCGTTTCGGAGAGTGGGGAAGCCACCTGCCGGATCCAAGCGTTATTGATCGTTTCGGAGAATACCTTCGGGGGTTTACAGCGACTGTCGGCTACCTTCGTACGCTCTTCACCTGTCGGCTACTGGTCTGGCGCGCACCCAAATGCTACGCTCTGATTGGTTGCCTCCCTCACACGTAATCTTTCTCACTTCTGCTCTTGCGCTCGCGCCGATCAGACGTACCTTCACTTTGCTCCCACTCGATATCAGTAATTACTTTAACTCATTATTATATTTTGGACACCGTTCTCTGTACGGTATTTCGAAGTGATATACCAATCGCTATCCAATCGATATCCAATCGCTACGATATCCAATCGCTACGTCCCGATTGGCTACCACCCCTATTTAACCGACCAACACAATAAATCTTTCTCACTTCTGCTCTTGCGCTTGCGCCGATCAGACGTACCTTCACTTTGCTCCCACTCGATATCAGTAATACTTTAACTCTTTATTATATTGTGGACACCGTTCTCTGTACGGTATTTCGAAAGTGATATACCAATCGCTATCCAATCGATATCCAATCGCTACGTCCCGATTGGCTACCACCCCTATTTAACCGACCAACACAATAAATCTTTCTCACTTCTGCTCTTGCGCTCACGCCGATCAGACGTACCTTCACTTTGCTCCCACTCGATATCAGTAACACTTTAACTCTTTATTATATTTTGGACACCGTTCTCTGTACGGTATTTCGAAAGTGATATACCAATCACTATCCAATCGATATCCAATCGCTACGTCCCGATTGGCTACCACCCCTATTTAACCGACCAACACAATAAATCTTTCTCACTTCTGCTCTTGCGCTTGCGCCGATCAGACGTACCTTCACTTTGCTCCCACTCGATATCAGTAATACTTTAACTCTTTATTATATTGTGGACACCGTTCTCTGTACGGTATTTCGAAAGTGATATACCAATCGCTATCCAATCGATATCCAATCGCTACGTCCCGATTGGCTACCACCCCTATTTAACCGACCAACACAATAAATCTTTCTCACTTCTGCTCTTGCGCTCACGCCGATCAGAGGTACCTTCACTTTGCTCCCACTCGATATCAGTAACACTTTAACTCTTTATTATATTTTGGACACCGTTCTCTGTACGGTATTTCGAAAGTGATATACCAATCGCTATCCAATCGATATCCAATCGCTACGTCCCGATTGGCTACCACCCCTATTTAACCGACCAACACAATAAATCTTTCTCACTTCTGATCTTGCGCTCGCGCCGATCAGACGTACCTTCACTTTCCTCCCACTCGATATCAGTAATACTTTAACTCTTTATTATATTTTGGACACCGTTCTCTGTACGGTATTTCGAAAGTGATATACCAAGAGTAAGTCCCGTATACAGTATAATTAGTCCTTACGTTTGATTGACTAAAGTTTGAATACCCTTGCTTTTGAGCTTTTAATTCGATTTGAATTACTATTAATATCATTTAATTTTGTTTCAATATTATCAAAGATGAAATCCTACGCCATAAACCGCAATATTGTGTCCATTTTCCGTCAGTTCGACACTACAGGAACTGACCTCCTTACCGTTCTGACCGTACATAAAAATAAAATTATGTCTGAAATAAATAACCACCTAAACAGGCTCGGGGGAGTTAAATGGTACATTACGGTCCAAATTAAATTTTCTAAAATTGTTAACAACGAAGAAATCACAACAACACCTTTCTTTCACGGTAAAACTCGTCCTTTGCTACCTTCCGATTATCTAGATGTACAATACTCTGAAGCTACAGACAAAATTTTAGAAAGCGTGGCTAAGTGGGTAAGTCAAGGTAGTGGGTGGGTAATAGAAAATGTTTTACGACTCGATTTGTTTATTGTTAAATTTCAACCCTTGTACGCCTCTTCTTTCATACCCACCCCGAAAAAAATTTCAAACTCTATGCATGGAATTGTAAATATTAAAAATAACGATAATAAATGTTTCCTCTACTCTGTACTTGCCCAATTGTACCCTGACCGAAATAGACGAGTAAGTTATTATAAATCCTTGGAACAAAATATAAACATGTCCGGGATTAGCTATCCTGTCAAAATTACCGATTTAGATAAATTTGAAAAATTGAACCCCGCTTTATCTGTAAATATATTTGGATTCGAAAAAGACGAAATTTTTCCCCTAAGAATAACAAAAGAAAAATTTAGAGTTCATCACGTTAACTTGTTACTTCTGACTATCGACATGACCACTCACTACTGCTTGATCACTAACTTGTCCCGACTTTTATCCCACTTAACTAAACACGATGGTGTAATGTTCTACTGTGACTACTGTCTACACAGATTTTATAAGTACGACGCACTTACTAACCACTTACCTTTGTGCTTACCTCACGGAGCACAAAAAACTAGACTACTGACTGATGACGAAAAATACATGTCCTTTACAAACTATACACTTACTCATAAAGTCCCCTTCACCATTTACTGTGACTTCGAGTCCTTCGTTGTTCCAATCGACACAGCACTGAATGACCCTACTACTTCACATACTACAAACACTGCCCATCACGTCCCCTCTGGCTTTTGTTACGTAATCATTGACAGTAATGGCAAACCAATAAAACAACCTAAAGTCTATAGTGGCCCCAATGTTGTTGATACTTATCTAAAGTCTTTGATTGAGGAGTCTGAGGAACTCTTACCCATTATTAAAAAGAACATTCCGATTAATATGTCTCCACAAGACAAAATTGTTTTCAAAAATGCTACCACCTGCCACCTTTGTAAAAAACCTTTAGACGGTGACAAAGTGGCCAACCATAACCACTTAACGGGCGAGTTCTTGGGACCCGCCCACAATTCTTGCAATCTAAATTATAAAGTTCCCGATCATATCCCAGTCTTTTTCCATAACCTCAGAGGTTATGACTGCCACCACTTAATTCAAGGGTTAGGTAAATTCAAAAAAGAAAAACTGTCATGTATCGCTACTACTAGCGACCGGTACATTTCAGTCACCCTTGAATCTTTACGATTTTTGGACTCACTCCAATTCCTTAACGCCTCTTTGGACACACTCGTGTTCAACTTAGTTTCTGACGGGGCATCAAAATTCCAAATTTTAGGGCAGTGTATGACCAATACTGAACTACTTCTACGCAAAGGTGTCTTTCCCTACTCTTACATGACAGACGAATCTAAATTCAACGATACTGAACTTCCTCCCAAGGAGGCGTTCTACAATGACCTTACACAAACACCAATCACCGATGAAGACTACATACACGCACAAACTATATGGTCAACCTTTGGTATGACAACCTTGAAACAGTACCATGACTTGTACTTATTGACTGACGTACTATTACTTGCCGACGTCTTTGAAAACTTTAGGACGACCAGTATGACTTA
The DNA here is from genome assembly GCA_035578905.1 of Stictocephala bisonia. NCBI lineage: Eukaryota > Metazoa > Arthropoda > Insecta > Hemiptera > Membracidae > Stictocephala > Stictocephala bisonia. The sequence continues at coordinate 81,524 of JAQJVL010002323.1, read as the reverse complement.
CTACGGTATTGACCCGTGTAACGTCTACTCTGCCCCCGGACTGGCATGGAATTCCATGCTAAAAATGACAGACGTAAAACTCGAACTACTTACAGACATTGACCACCACCCCTTCGTTGAGTCTGGGATCCGGGGCGGTGTCTCCATGATACCCAATCGGCACGCCCAGGCTAACAACCCCTACCTACCCAACTTTGACAACACAAAACCGACTAATTACTTACTTTACCTAGACTGTAACAACTTGTACGGAACCAGTATGTCTGATAGACTCCCAGAGTCTGACTTTAAATGGATCGACCCGCAAGAAATTGACTTTACAAAAGTACCCGACGACTCTGACATCGGTTACATTTTAGAAGTTGACTTACACTACCCAGACCATTTACACGACTTACATTCTGATTTTCCACTGGCCCCCGAACGAAAAGTAGTAACAGACGATATGCTTTCCCCATACTGTAAGGACCTACTTGACGAACTCAACTATAAACCCACCAAGACCGAAAAACTACTAACTACTCTATGTGACAAAACAAAATACGTTGTACACTACAGGACTCTAAAACTATACTTACAACTGGGACTTGTACTGACCAAAACCCACAGAGTTCTTAGTTTTAAACAGTCCGCCTGGTTAGCCCCATTTATTAACTTCAATACAGAAAAAAGAAAAGAAGTTAAAAATAATTTTGAAAAAGATTTTTTTAAATTAATGAACAACGCTACGTACGGGAAATCATTGGAAAATGTTAGGTCACGCATTGATTTTAAACTAGTAAATAACGAAAAACAATTGGTTAAATGGACAGCTAGTCCCAGACTTAAAACATTTTTTCGCATACAATAAAGATATCGCGGGATTGGCTTTGAAAAAACAAACGATCTTTTTAAACAGACCCATTTATGTTGGATTTACAGTATTGGAAATTTCAAAATTAATAATGTACAACTTTCACTACAACTGGGCAATTGCAAAGTATGGGAAAAACATAAAACTTTGTATGACTGACACAGACTCACTATTCTACAACGTATACACCCCCGACGTCTACGCAGATATAAAAAACGAACTACACCTTTTCGATACGTCTGACTATCCACCTAGCCACCCATGTTATAGTAATTTAAATAAAAAAGCGTTAGGAAAATTCAAAGACGAACTAAATTCAAAACCTGCTAAAGAAATAATTTGCTTGAGAGCGAAATGCTACTCTAATTATGATCTGGAGGAAAAGAAGGTAGCCAAAGGCGTCCCCCGAGTCGCAATAAAAAAACAATTAAAACATGAAATGTACAAAGATTGTCTTTTAAATCATTCGTTAAAAACTACATCCGCTTTAAACATCCGTAGTGAAAAACATAAAATTTACACACAAAATATTTCAAAACTATCACTTTCCCCCTTTGACGATAAAAGATACATTTTGGAAAACGGCATTGATACACTAGCATACGGACACCATTTAATTAGTAAAAAACGAGCTTTAGAACACGATCATGATTTCATTAATAAAAAACTAAAACTCACCCATAACTCAAACATAAATTTTGAAACAGAAAAACAATAATCTATACACTTCAAACATAAAAATTAATAAAAGAACAACTAAAATTGCATACTGTCAGAACGTCTTTCCAGAACCGTTAACCTCTGACTGACCACCACTCCCTCCCCCCCACCACATCCATCCTTATCGCACTAATGGCGTCGATCCCACTACATCGGAACTTTGTTAAACCTTTCTAAAATATTTACCACAGTATCATATTGAAAATGTAATATTGGACAGTTTCTTTGTATATATGAAGATTTGTACATAACTTATCCGTTTGGTTAGATTTTACTTTGTAAATAACCGGGTCCTTTCAATGTACATGCAAAGTCTACGAGTAATACTTTGAGCAGTACCACACTGTTACAGGTTACTAACATGTCCGTAGAAACCCAATTTACGACATTTGATGGGCTCAACACGACCGTAGTGCAATGTAAAAACCTCGTACTGGACGAACCTTCTTCTTAATTACGGTAACTCCTACGCCAGGTAAGTAATGTTAAGTTAGTTTTAAGTAAACTCTTTTACCGTCAACGTTTAAAAAACAATCTGTAAAATAAATTCTGTTGTAATATGGACACTTTTGTGAGTTTACATAACTACAATTTATTAACATATATCTCCAGCTCTGTGTGAATTTCTATAGAATACCGTACCATCAAGGTGAGGGCGGCCCAAACTCAATAAAAAATCGCCCGACTGTTCTCTAAGGCAGCCGTAAAACGCATAAGACCTGAGGCAGTCCTGCAGCTTGGGGCTGGGCTAATCCCCGTAAGACCTCAAGTCGCAGTCCGGGCCCTTGTAAGGTACGTGTATGATTGAATGTTACACTCTATGGCTGGACAGTATCCGTAGGTCCTGTGTGTGAGGGAGAGTACGGACCTACGGATACTCCCTGCCCCGGATACTCACAGGGCATGTACAGTGAGTATTTAATTCCTCACTACCCTCAAGTAAGCTGAAGGCAAAACTGAAGGGCATTGCCCAATTCCCATGGGACGCGCCCGATAGAGGACTGGTATCCCCCACGGGTATTTTAGTGTAATGAGCCCCAACCTCGCTCATTACGGTGGTAGCCAACCAACAAAATGCTACCTCCCAGTATTATTTAGTTATTAATTTTTTATAATTTTTTTTGTATTTATTTTTGTATTCCTTGGGTCCCTCTGTAAGTAAAGACATCACTTTACTTAGGGAAGCCTTTCAATGTGACGTACAGACTTACAAAGGGGTTTTTATTTATAAATTTGTTTTTATTATTTTTTTAATTCTGTTTTTTTACAGTAGGTTTTTGTGTTTTTTTCTTTTCTTGTAGGTTACTCTCCCTCACACACAGGACCTACGGATACTGTCCAGCCATAGAGTGTAACATTCAATCATACACGTACCTTACAAGGGCCCGGACTGCGACTTGAGGTCTTACGGGGATTAGCCCAGCCCCAAGCTGCAGGACTGCCTCAGGTCTTATGCGTTTTACGGCTGCCTTAGAGAACAGTCGGGCGATTTTTTATTGAGTTTGGGCCGCCCTCACCTTGATGGTACGGTATTCTATAGAAATTCACACAGAGCTGGAGATATATGTTAATAAATTGTAGTTATGTAAACTCACAAAAGTGTCCATATTACAACAGAATTTATTTTACAGATTGTTTTTTAAACGTTGACGGTAAAAGAGTTTACTTAAAACTAACTTAACATTACTTACCTGGCGTAGGAGTTACCGTAATTAAGAAGAAGGTTCGTCCAGTACGAGGTTTTTACATTGCACTACGGTCGTGTTGAGCCCATCAAATGTCGTAAATTGGGTTTCTACGGACATGTTAGTAACCTGTAACAGTGTGGTACTGCTCAAAGTATTACTCGTAGACTTTGCATGTACATTGAAAGGACCCGGTTATTTACAAAGTAAAATCTAACCAAACGGATAAGTTATGTACAAATCTTCATATATACAAAGAAACTGTCCAATATTACATTTTCAATATGATACTGTGGTAAATATTTTAGAAAGGTTTAACAAAGTTCCGATGTAGTGGGATCGACGCCATTAGTGCGATAAGGATGGATGTGGTGGGGGGGAGGGAGTGGTGGTCAGTCAGAGGTTAACGGTTCTGGAAAGACGTTCTGACAGTATGCAATTTTAGTTGTTCTTTTATTAATTTTTATGTTTGAAGTGTATAGATTATTGTTTTTCTGTTTCAAAATTTATGTTTGAGTTATGGGTGAGTTTTAGTTTTTTATTAATGAAATCATGATCGTGTTCTAAAGCTCGTTTTTTACTAATTAAATGGTGTCCGTATGCTAGTGTATCAATGCCGTTTTCCAAAATGTATCTTTTATCGTCAAAGGGGGAAAGTGATAGTTTTGAAATATTTTGTGTGTAAATTTTATGTTTTTCACTACGGATGTTTAAAGCGGATGTAGTTTTTAACGAATGATTTAAAAGACAATCTTTGTACATTTCATGTTTTAATTGTTTTTTTATTGCGACTCGGGGGACGCCTTTGGCTACCTTCTTTTCCTCCAGATCATAATTAGAGTAGCATTTCGCTCTCAAGCAAATTATTTCTTTAGCAGGTTTTGAATTTAGTTCGTCTTTGAATTTTCCTAACGCTTTTTTATTTAAATTACTATAACATGGGTGGCTAGGTGGATAGTCAGACGTATCGAAAAGGTGTAGTTCGTTTTTTATATCTGCGTAGACGTCGGGGGTGTATACGTTGTAGAATAGTGAGTCTGTGTCAGTCATACAAAGTTTTATGTTTTTCCCATACTTTGCAATTGCCCAGTTGTAGTGAAAGTTGTACATTATTAATTTTGAAATTTCCAATACTGTAAATCCAACATAAATGGGTCTGTTTAAAAAGATCGTTTGTTTTTTCAAAGCCAATCCCGCGATATCTTTATTGTATGCGAAAAATGTTTTAAGTCTGGGACTAGCTGTCCATTTAACCAATTGTTTTTCGTTATTTACTAGTTTAAAATCAATGCGTGACCTAACATTTTCCAATGATTTCCCGTACGTAGCGTTGTTCATTAATTTAAAAAAATCTTTTTCAAAATTATTTTTAACTTCTTTTCTTTTTTCTGTATTGAAGTTAATAAATGGGGCTAACCAGGCGGACTGTTTAAAACTAAGAACTCTGTGGGTTTTGGTCAGTACAAGTCCCAGTTGTAAGTATAGTTTTAGAGTCCTGTAGTGTACAACGTATTTTGTTTTGTCACATAGAGTAGTTAGTAGTTTTTCGGTCTTGGTGGGTTTATAGTTGAGTTCGTCAAGTAGGTCCTTACAGTATGGGGAAAGCATATCGTCTGTTACTACTTTTCGTTCGGGGGCCAGTGGAAAATCAGAATGTAAGTCGTGTAAATGGTCTGGGTAGTGTAAGTCAACTTCTAAAATGTAACCGATGTCAGAGTCGTCGGGTACTTTTGTAAAGTCAATTTCTTGCGGGTCGATCCATTTAAAGTCAGACTCTGGGAGTCTATCAGACATACTGGTTCCGTACAAGTTGTTACAGTCTAGGTAAAGTAAGTAATTAGTCGGTTTTGTGTTGTCAAAGTTGGGTAGGTAGGGGTTGTTAGCCTGGGCGTGCCGATTGGGTATCATGGAGACACCGCCCCGGATCCCAGACTCAACGAAGGGGTGGTGGTCAATGTCTGTAAGTAGTTCGAGTTTTACGTCTGTCATTTTTAGCATGGAATTCCATGCCAGTCCGGGGGCAGAGTAGACGTTACACGGGTCAATACCGTAGTAAGTCATACTGGTCGTCCTAAAGTTTTCAAAGACGTCGGCAAGTAATAGTACGTCAGTCAATAAGTACAAGTCATGGTACTGTTTCAAGGTTGTCATACCAAAGGTTGACCATACAGTTTGTGCGTGTATGTAGTCTTCATCGGTGATTGGTGTTTGTGTAAGGTCATTGTAGAACGCCTCCTTGGGAGGAAGTTCAGTATCGTTGAATTTAGATTTGTCTGTCATGTAAGAGTAGGGAAAGACACCTTTGCGTAGAAGTAGTTCAGTATTGGTCATACACTGCCCTAAAATTTGGAATTTTGATGCCCCGTCAGAAACTAAGTTGAACACGAGTGTGTCCAAAGAGGCGTTAAGGAATTGGAGTGTGTCCAAAAATCGTAAAGATTCAAGGGTGACTGAAATGTACCGGTCGCTAGTAGTAGCGATACATGACAGTTTTTCTTTTTTGAATTTACCTAACCCTTGAATTAAGTGGTGGCAGTCATAACCTCTGAGGTTATGGAAAAAGACTGGGATATGATCGGGAACTTTATAATTTAGATTGCAAGAATTGTGGGCGGGTCCCAAGAACTCGCCCGTTAAGTGGTTATAGTTGGCCACTTTGTCACCGTCTAAAAGTTTTTTACAAAGGTGGCAGGTGGTAGCATTTTTGAAAACAGTTTTGTCTTGTGGAGACATATTAATCGGAAGTTTCTTTTTAATAATGGGTAAGAGTTCCTCAGACTCCTCAATCAAAGACTTTAGAAAAGTATCAACAACATCGGGGCCACTATAGACTTTAGGTTGTTTTATTGGTTTGCCATTACTGTCAATGATTACATAACAAAAGCCAGAGGGGACGTGATGGGCAGTGTTTGTAATATGTGAAGTAGTAGGGTCATTCAGTGCTGTGTCGATTGGAACAACGAAGGACTCGAAGTCACACTAAATGGTGAAGGGGACTTTATGAGTAAGTGTATAGTTTGTAAAGGACATTTATTTTTCGTCATCAGTCGGTAGTCTAGTTTTTTGTGCTCCGTGAGGTAAGCACAAAGGTAAGTGGTTAGTAAGTGCGTCGTACGTATAAAATCTGTGTAGACAGTAGTCACAGTAGAACATTACACCATCGTGTTTAGTTAAGTGGGATAAAAGTCGGGACAAGTTAGTGATCAAGCAGTAGTGAGTGGTCGTGTCGGTAGTCAGAAGTAACAAGTTAACGTGATGAACTCTAAATTTTTCTTTTGTTATTCTCAGGGGAAAAATTTCGTCTTTTTCGAATCCAAATATATTTACAGATAAAGCGGGGTTCAATTTTTCAAATTTATCTAAATCGGTAATTTTGACAGGATAGCTAATCCCGGACATGTTTATATTTTGTTCCAAGGATTTATAATAACTTACTCGTCTATTTCGGTCAGGGTACAATTGGGCAAGTACAGAGTAGAGGAAACATTTATTATCGTTATTTTTAATATTTACAATTCCATGCATAGAGTTTGACATTTTTTTAGGGGTGGGTATGAAAGAAGAGGCGTACAAGGGTTGAAATTTAACAATAAACAAATCGAGTCGTAAAACATTTTCTATTACCCACCCACTACCTTGACTTACCCACTTAGCCACGCTTTCTAAAATTTTGTCTGTAGCTTCAGAGTATTGTACATCTAGAGAATCGGAAGGTAGCAAAGGACGAGTTTTACCGTGAAAGAAAGGTGTTGTTGTGATTTCTTCGTTGTTAACAATTTTGGAAAATTTAATTTGGACCGTAATGTACCATTTAACTCCCCCGAGCCTGTTTAGGTGGTTATTTATTTCAGACATAATTTTATTTTTATGTACGGTCAGAACGGTAAGGAGGTCAGTTCCTGTGGTGTCGAACCGACGGAAAATGGACACAATATTGCGGTTTATGGCGTAGGATTTCATCTTTGATAATATTGAAACAAAATTAAATGATATTAATAGTAATTCAAATCGAATTAAAAGCTCAAAAGCAAGGGTATTCAAACTTTAGTCAATCAAACGTAAGGACTAATTATACTGTATACGGGACTTACTCTTGGTATATCACTTTCGAAATACCGTACAGAGAATGGTGTCTAAAATATAATAAAGAGTTAAAGTATTACAGATATCGAGTGGGAGCAAAGTGAAGGTACATCTGATCGGTGCGAGCGCAAGAGCAGAAGTGAGAAAGATTTATTGTGTTGGTCGGTTAAATAGGGGTGGTAGCCAATCGGGACGTAGCGATTGGATATCAAATGGATAGCGATTGGTATATCACTTTCGAAATACCGTACAGAGAATGGTGTCTAAAATATAATAAGGAGTTAAAGTATTACAGATATCGAGTGGGAGCAAAGGGAAGGTACGTCTGATTGGCGCGAGCGCAAGAGCAGAAGTGAGAAAGATTTATTGTGTTGGTCGGTTAAATAGGGGTGGTAGCCAATCGGGACGTAGCGATTGGATATCGATTGGATAGCGATTGGTATATCACTTTCGAAATACCGTACAGAGAATGGTGTCTAAAATATAATAAAGAGTTAAAGTATTACTGATATCGAGTGGGAGCAAAGTGAAGGTACGTCTGATCGGCGCGAGCGCAAGAGCAGAAGTGAGAAAGATTTATTGTGTTGGTCGGTTAAATAGGGGTGGTAGCCTATCGGGACGTAGCGATTGGATATCGATTGGATAGCGATTGGTATATCACTTTTGAAATACCGTACAGAGAATGGTGTCCAAAATATAATAAAGAGTTAAAGTATTACTGATATCGAGTGGGAGCAAAGTGCAGGTACGTCTGATCGGCGCGAGCGCAAGAGCAGAAGTGAGAAAGATTTATTGTGTTGGTCGGTTAAATAGGGGTGGTAGCCAATCGGGACGTAGCGATTGGATATCGATTGGATAGCGATTGGTATATCACTTTCGAAATACCGTACAGAGAACGGTGTCCAAAATATAATAAAGAGTTAAAGTATTACTGATATCGAGTAGGAGCAAAGTGAAGGTACGTCTGATCGGCGTGAGCGCAAGAGCAGAAGTGAGAACGATTACGTGTGAGGGAGGCAACCAATCAGAGCGTAGCATTTGGGTGTGCGCCAGACCAGTAGCCGACAGGTGAAGAGCGTACGAAGGTAGCCGACAGTCGCCAGAAACCCCCGAAGGTATTCTCCGAAACAATCAATAACGCTTGGATCCGGCAGGTGGCTTCCCCACTCTTCGAAACAATTAATAACGCTTGGATCCGGCAGGTGGCTTCCCCACTCTCCGAAACGATCAATAACGTTTGGATCCGGCAGGTGGTCGCCGCCATCAAAATCAATCAAAATCAAATCAAAGCCCATTAAAAATCGATTAAGGTCAATCGAAATCAAATCAAAGTCAATCAAAACAAATCAAAGTCAATCAAAGTATCGATTAAGGTCACGTGACCCGAAGATACCCGAACGTGGTCGTCATCTTGGATCCAAAAGCCGAAGATAGCCGAAGATGCCCGAGAGTGAGTGTCGCTCTGTCATATTTTATCTACTCCGGAAGTATAGGTAGGTAACGATGTATGTTAATGGAAGCCGTATATCAGTACCTGAAGGTAAGAGCGCATGTTAACAGTGTATTTATTAAAAAATGAGAAAAATTAAATAAAAGATTAATTTTAATATGTAGGTTAAGAGTGTATTTTACATAGTATAACAAGGGAAAGCTCGCCATCTTGGGGAAAAAGTACATTTTATATAGTATAATGAGGGAATTTAAGTGAAATTTATGTAGGGATTTTTCCCACGGGGTACCGAGTCTAAGTTAACGCGGGAGGGAAAAGATGCCGTAATGGAAAAAAGGTCATTTTTTATAGTATAGCTAGGCTAAGAGTGATTTTTATATAGTATAACAAGGGAAAGGTTAGGTTAAGAGTGCATTTTATATAGTATAACGTGGGAAATGTGAGGGAAATTCTGGAATTTAGAAGGAAATTTAGGGAGGAAAATTTGGGAAATGTGAGGGAAATGCGAGGGAAATTTGAGGAATGTGAGGGAAATTTTGGGGGTGGGGGAGGTTAGGTCGGTAACATTAACTAATTAAAATGTAGCGCCTTCATTTTCCGTGATACTACAGAGACCTGGATCTAATTCATCTATAAATTCACTACTGCTAATAAGAAATTGATTAATAATATATTTGTTTAAAAAAGACTTTGTTATTGTAAATCTAAACCTTTCCAACACTCATTAAAGCGTTTTCATGTGAAATAATATTGATTTAAATATTCATTTGGATCCAATTAACAATTTAATAAATAATGCATATTCTTCATAAATCACGATTAAAATAATTGTGAAACTTGTCAATAATTGTCAGCTTTAAGTGTACTTGTATAGTTATTGTAAAAACTATCATCATTTATAGTTATGATTTTACTCGACATATCATTATCGATAAATTCACCTTGACCTTTTAGTTCATTAATTTGAAACTTTTATTTCTATTGTACTTTTATAGCCATAATCTAGTACAGAATATTCCAGGATGTTTCTAGATCGACCTTACCCTATCTTTCCAAAGTATACCAGCCAAGTCCTTCAAGCCCTAGCTTTGTTACCAGTAAATGTTCAGACTAATTCAGAGGAATATGGTAAAGCTAGTATATTCTTACTAGGATATGGGGCTTTAGCACTACTTTTGTATGCCCTTATGATCCACGACTCTTATGAAAGATACTTCGTAATGGTTATGCTTATTTACACTGAAAAGGAGAAAATATACTTCATATTCTCCCAAATTCTCGGCGCAGTCATAACTAATATGACAATCATAGCAAACAACATTCAGTGTAAGAGAGGAATGTTCCGTAAAATACTACAAAACCTCCAGTCCTTTGACCTACAGTATAGCACCAGGCCGTTACGAGTCCCAACAAAACCATCAACATACATCGCTATAGGACTTATTGCATGTTTTGGGATTTTGGACTTGCTACAAATGTTAAAGTCTCAACTAACGCTGGGTTATGTAAAAGACTTTGATATAATAATAAGTCATATGTTGGGAACGACATGTATATTTTCGATGGTACAGATGTTTGTGATACTAATGGACCAATTGAAATCTCGATATTGTCTCCTGAACGAAACTCTAGAAAGTTTTCAAGACTGTAAGAAGCCCTTAGAGGTGAAGTTTCTGCGATCAATATCTGGCTATATACACTGTAAGTATAAGTCATCTTCAATTTATTTACCATAATTAGATACTTTACAAAAAATATATGCATATGATATTCTAAGTAATACAAATATTTGTTGCATTTTTCGTGTTTTTTAGTATCTTGATAGAATATAACTACATAAGCCAATATTCCAAAAACAATTTACTATTTAGTGTACTAAAAATATTTTACACTATTGTACACATGTTTGTGATACTAATAGACCAATTAAAATCTCGATATTGTCTCCTGAACGAAACTCTAGAAAGTTTTAAACTGTAAGAAACCCTTAGAGGTGAAGTTTCTGCGATCAATATCTGCGACTAATTATAAAAAATAAATTAAAGTCTAAGTCATTTTCAATTTAATTATTATAATTAGTTACTTTGAACAAATATATGCATTTTATATTTTTAGTACTGTTTGAGGAGTAGTTATATTTTAATAAAACTATCATATTTTTATTCTCCGTTATTGAATAACTACCGAAAAACGAGGCTATATCATTCGTTAAGATCAAAATGCAGTACAAATACCTGTCGTATTTTTCATGTTTTTTTAATATCTTGATAGAATTTAACAGCATAAGCCAATATTCCAAAACAAATCGACTATTTAGTGTACCAAAAATATTTCACACTATTGTAGAACTAGTTATAACTGTACATTAATACACGATATTGTTTTCCGTAAGATGTAACCTGAAAACTTTAAACACCACAAGCAGCAGGCTTAATGTAATAATCAGCCATGTTAAATAAAATTACTAACTATAAAGATTTATTATTCTCATAAATCTCATAGAGTATTTAATAGCTCATAGTTGGATGGCCGGCCGTATTGCTAAAACTCTGTTATGTTTGACATGTAACGTGTTTCTCCAGAGGCTGAAGATAGTCATCTTGATATTATTACTGCAGAAAAATGCTCTTTACATATGTAACGAGGTTTAAAAAAAGTAATTTTTAACACTAATTAAAACTGTAAGCACTGGTGTCGCAGTGTTTCAACCCAGTTACTTTGGACAAAGTGTTGATGATAATCTATGCTCGGTCCTTTCAATACCGACAAGACCCCCTCAGTGGAGACTACCGACGTGGACACTACTGTAAGAAGTCTGGGTGTCTATGTTGTTAAATGTTCATATGTAGTGTAGGGAAGAGAACTGAGTATCAGGCTTTTCAGTTAACTGCGAATCAGATCATCCATACTTGGTTCGGATTCAACGTGAAGCTGTAGGCCCGTTAGTTTCCCTAGATAGTAGGCTATTAATAAATAGGTCTTTCTGATAAACAGTTGACCTTAGTAACAATGACTACACTTGTTCACATACACTCATCACAATCATTCGCCCCTCGTATTCACCCATATCAAGATGATCGGCGTCTTACTAACGAGTAACCATTAATTAAATTGTTTCGTTATAGTAAGTGTTGTTCTAAGCATTTCTTGTTGGTTGAAAATTAGAATTTTAAGATAAAAAGGCTTTTGGTTCTTTAGTTTTAAGCTCAAAATAATAAGTTTTAAATTGACAAGGGATCCGTCGTGTTTGTACCATCGTAAGGTATTACTTATGCTTATTCTACATTTTATATTATTACATGTATTCGATTTGTGTATAGTCAGCAGTTTGAACGTATTCCTAGTTGATACGACCGTAAAACATGACTTTTTTAAACACTTTCATAAACAAAACTGAAATATAAAGTTTTGATTGTCGATGTCGTTAGCTCATTGTAATTTTCAAAGTATAAAAGTTGCGTTTGTTAATTTTTTCTATTAAGTTCAAGAATAATGTTTATTCATTATATTATGTGTGTTCACTTGTTTAAATGAAATAAATAACATCGTCTGCTGAGTCATATGCAATGTGCAGTGAAGTGACTCGTTGAGTTTTTTTGCATGATTTCCTGTTGCATTTGGAGAGGGATTCATCTTTCTATTATATAACAATTGTTGGGTGGATCGTAAGCATGCACTAGCTTAGGCATAATTTTATACACCATAAATAATTTTTAATTGAGCATCAACTTTTCTACACTTAAACATAACCTTAATTTATAGCATTTCAAAATTTAGATAGACTGTGATTGCCGTAAATTTTTTTACCTCCACTTTCCACAGCCACTTTGATTTCGTCGCTCTTCATAGGACTTACAAACTTCATATTCTAACTAATGCATGAACCTCTATTGCGCAATATTATGCTATATGTTATGTTTACTGCATGATATTTATAAACTGAATGTGCACACAGTCTTTACATAACTTTAATTTTATGCATGCAGCCCTTGTTCCCCAGTTAGCTTCAGTTTAATTTTTGAGGATTGCATGAAGATTACTGCATACTATATACAATTTTTGGAATTAAACCTATATTAGTGCTACTGTATTGATAAAACCCATACCGTCAATTTCTATTTTGATGCACTTTCCTATTCATGGTGGATCGAGTAGCTCTGAATTGGTTAGTCATTCATCTTATATTTGTGTTCAATTTTTATTTTTTTTTTTTTGCGATCCTACCCAATGGCTGACGTGTTCGTAGATAAAACAACATGCAAGATTTGTTTTAAAAAGGTGATTGATAAGGGTGTTAAATGTGAAGGCGCATGTGAACGCTGGCACCACCCTGATTGTGTTGAATTATCAGCCACAGAATATAAAAAGATAGCTGATGGTGTTGTCAAGCGTTGGACATGTGAAAGAGTTGACTGTTCGACGCAACTGACTGATCCCCATTCAACCACACTCAACCTTATACTTCAAAGATTGGATTCACTAGCTACAAAAGAAGATGTTAACCAAAGACATATCCGCTTTGCATCAGGACATTACTAAACTATCCCAAACTGTCTCTGAACTTGTTCCCCGTCTAGCAAAAGCTGAGAATGATATAGTTTCTCTCAATCAAACTGTAAATACTCTTGAAAAGAATACTTCTAATCTTACCTTCGAATCAGTCTGCTCTTAAATTTCTGATTGCTCTGCTAGAAAGCGTAACGTCCTACTTCATAACATTCCTGAAAGTTGTGATAGTAACAGTGCTGTGAAAAAGTCCCATGATAAGGCCCTAATCACTCGCATATTTGTAGATATTAATCTGTCAGCCCCTGATTTTGTGTACTACAGGCTTGGTAAACCATCCGCTTCAAAACATAGACCACTCAAGATCATATCTCCTAATGCAGAGACTGCCAATGATCTACTAAAGAAGTTCAATATTGATTCTATTGCGGTAGATGATTTGGATAATGTTACAGTATCTCGTGACCGAACCATACATGAACGCAAATATCTTAATGAGTTACGCAAGCAGCTGGATGAGCGTAAGGCCAGGGGTGAAAAGGAGTTTACTATAAAGTACATTAATGTTACTCCAACCATCGTAACTACTAAACAAATTTGATTTCCTCCAGTCCAGTGATATTATGTGCATATTTTAGTTACTTTTCATATTCTCAGTACTATATACTACTTTATTTTTCTTTCTTTTTTTCCCTTGTTTTGTAATTGTCTGCTCTGAGTGAGATCATCCAGTTATTAATTATTAGTCACCATTTTCCTAAGCGCTTATTAATTAAATTCTTTCTGCTTGTTTCCTATTCCTGTTTCTAATTGTTGTATTGTTACCACTATTGTGGAAAGTATTTACTTATGTGCTTGTTGATTTTCTCATTGTTACATTACTGATTAATGAGCTAATCGTAAATCAAGTCGCCTTATGATTGTTATTTTTTGTATTATATCTATTGCATGTTAATTAGACATTAGTTATAATTCAATTGTATTTATGTATAATTGGCCTTTGGCCGTTGGAAGCAATAAAACAAAATAATAAAACAAGTAACGTTCTTTAACCTACTTGCACATTCTGAGGTTTGTGTGTTGTGAGCCAACCTTCTTCTGTCCACATGGCTCTCGTACAGTAACTAAATTAGAAACGGACAAAAACCACGTTCATTACGGTATTAAAACACTATTTTATCTCAATTACAATGGTGTAAAGCACATTTTTTAATACTTCGTACTGCTAGTTTGTAGGAAAGTCATAAATGTAAATATAAGATTGGTTAATAGATATTTACGTAATCCACCATTTTGTATTCAGAATGCATTATTTGTAAAAGTCAGTCGCTCAACTGTGAGATAAATGCTAATCTTTTATTTTATACAACACAAGATTACGGGTTTAATTTTTTTAAAGTAAATTTTACGTTTTTTTTTAGGTTATGATGTGACTATGGCCCAGAAAACCAAGTGTCTGCACAAACTTCTGGGAAATACAGCAAAAATTATCAATTCTTTCTATGGAGTGCAGCTACTTGCTTCATTGGGGTTTGTTTTTCAAGTGGCCTCGGGTGTTCCAGCAACCATCAGAATGGTTTTAAATCAAGAAGGATTCTACTTTTTGGGGGACTTCCAGGAAATGTTGGTTGCATTGATGTGTATAGGTTTACAGTTAGGCCTAGTAATATATTACTCTGTCACAATTACCAATGAAGTAAGTATTATTTATTATTTTCAAAAAACATTAGTTATATGAATTAAAAATATCCTATTGAAACAATTATTGGTAATATAACCTTATATGAAATATATATTATGCTGATAAAAAGAACGTTTTTTAATTAATGAAATAATTCCTGCTAAAAAAAATTAGGACTGCAATAGATAAAAACACTATAACGAAAAACCAAACTAGAAGAATGAAATTAAAAGTACAAACGTAATTAAAATAAATTAATAAAACGTCCTACTTATACAAGTACCTACATAAATGAAAAAAATCCACTCTATTTTATGTAATTGAACAACATCAAAACTAATTTTGCCTGTTATAGATAGATCATAGTTTGGAAAATGTAAAATGTTACATGCAAGTTAGAGGTCAATGGTACACACATATTCGCCTATATGCTTACTATTTATTTCTACGTTGTATCATTTTTAATTGTTCTCTTATTTTTCTTAATATATATTGTATATTTAGTTGGACTATATCATTAAAACTTCAAATAACGTGTTATACTCAATATGTTTTTTAATTTAGATAAATTCAAGAATAATATCAAAATACATAGTCATAGAATAGTATATTTACAATGGGCCACTTAAAAGAATATTTATATAGAGAAATATGGTTAAACCAATTTTTATTATTACCTATTACAACTCTTGTATATTTTGTACTTGTTTGGGCCCAATCGGGTCCATTTATGTACCGACAGGACTATTACGCTGAGTTCGCTCTTATTTGTAGCCAAACTAGTTTCATGCTTTCATTACAACCTCTCTTTCTCTCACTACACCAAGGTGTTATAATCTTTTTACTGTCATCCTCTGACCAAGTTTACAATATTTGTCAATAATGTTTTGTGTTTAATATCAAGGTTTTTATGCCTAGGGCTTTTACGTCTTCTAATATTGCACCAATATTCTTATTTATTTTACCCCTACCTCGTTCAGTGAAGGAGTAAAGGATTTTATTAGAATTTAATACATTTTTAGTAAACTATTCAAGAGAAGGTCCTTAATAATCATCAGTTAAAATCAAGAATGTTATTTCTATTTAAATATGCTGTGAATATAATATTACAACACCTATATATTTGTACTTTCAGGCCAAGAAGACATCCGAACTAGTGATCGTGTTGCTTCACAGTGACATATCTCATTATTGGTACAAAGAGGTAACTTGGTTTTGGTTTTAATTTTGTACTAAGTAAACCAGATTAAATATATACTAGCCCTACTTGTGATTCGTCTTAGACCTAAAAACTGTAATATATAAGATAAAATGTAAAATTAGAAATGTTTGTGAAATGTGAAGAGACGTTGTTCAGGTGCAAAACAGTAACATATCAAAGTACCTTAACTGGGCAATGTAGGTGAATATTTTGTTGATAAAAGGCCAAAATTTATTGAGGTAGTTTTTATGGATTAAAAAAATGTGTTGTGCTTAAACTATTTGTGTATGTGCTTATTTCAGCAGAATGGAGTAAATAATTATTTTTTACGACTTGTAAATGGGTCTAAATTGAAGTAGGTTTAGCCTTATTAAATTATATTCCAGGTTTAGAAAAACAGTTTTTTGCTATGGTATACTTTTAAATAGTTTAAAAAATTAAAGCAGTAATTTTTTTACTAAAAATCAACGACATAGTAATTTGAAAATCGTCTAGCAATGCTTAGTCAAAAAAAAAAATGTTTCTACATTTATTTTTCTTAGTAACATAACGGAATGTTTTAACAGTTACTATTTTAAATGGCTATCTTTTTACTAAAAAGTTTGAACTGGCAACTATTTACTAAAAAGAAAATAACAATAAATCACACTACTTATTGTGTTTAAACTTTCAATTTCTCTTATAATTTTAAGAGTATCTGATGATATATTACACTTATTGTACGATGAGTCCCAATCGTTTGAAGAAATTCCAGAACAAGGACTCGATGTTATAAGTGTAATAGATATGGAAATGAAGTTATATAGGCATATTTAAGACCTAAAGTTATATATGCATCTCTCGAAAACTAAAATCAATGTATCCTGGTCAGATAAAATAATTTATACGACTCTATCCAAGCATACGAGGTCGGTTAAATGTCTGTTATTTATCCGTTTATCTAACTGCCAGGTTTAGTATGCGCAGGTTTTCTTTCTGACTATTCTTGTAAGCGTGCGTTCGTCACCCGTTCTCTGCACATGACCCCACTATCTGAGCCTCCTCTCTCTCTCTACTACTTGACCTACACACACGCCGCCTTTACCTCCGTCCTCACCACCACATTCCTTTACAAAGTCAAGTCTTCTTTTCTTCATTTCCTTAGCCTCCCTACTGACTACTCTTATCAGCTAGTGTTTCTCACCCCTTCTCAGCAGATTAGCCAACCATCCGAGCCTCCTCTATCAACTACTTGACCTACACACACGCCACCTTTATCTCCATCCTTACCTCATAGTCATCATACCTCTTCCTGTCACTGATTATGAACCCCAGTAACATCCTTAACCCTGCTCTGTTCATAATATTATCCTCTCTATTCCTAGTAGCTCCGAATTCCTTATCATACATTATAGCAGGTCTGACACTATGTTTACATACTCTAATTTCCAACTTAACAAGCATATACTTATCTTTTAACAGTCCGTTAATATATATTAATTCCATCCACACGCCATTGATTATGTTCTTAACATAAAGTTCACATCCTATTGGTTTGTTAAGAATTCGTCCTAGTCATCTGATGTTATTAACTTAGTTTATCTCAGTATCACCTATTTCTAATGGTACATCTTACTGCTTTAACACACTCCGTATACTCCGTCTTCTTCATATTAACGTTCAGTAGTCTATCCAGAGTGTTAAGCCATTTTGTACAACTTGACTTGTTTCACCTACAATAATTATACTCTCGGTGAATAGTTATAAAATCGAAGCTTTTTATGTATATCGTTACGAAAATAAAATAAGTCATATTTGAGCCATAAGCGATGATAATACAACAGAAATAATAAAAATAATTTAAGTAAAATACTCGTAAATTATAATACTTGTTTCAGTTACAGCTCCTTCTGCTACAACTTCCACATCAAGTTCACAAGTTCACAGTCTTTGATCTCATCACTATAAAACCAGACTACTTAATTCCAGTAAGTGTTCAAAATGTTTGTGTTTTACTTAGTTTAAATATTTCCAAACAAATATTTCCCTAATTATGATAATAACATAAAAGGCAAACTAGTTTGTTAATTTTTTTTACATTATACATTTTAACAATGTTAAAATTGTTTTAACAATTTTAAAATATAGAATACAACACTATATTTAGGCGTACTCTAAATCCTTTTCAAACATATATAAAAAATCGGCCAAAGAGGTAAGAAACAGTTACAGTATTTTACATATAATAATTAATACTATAATCATACTGGCTCAAAAAATGAAAGAGCCTTAAAAGAAGGTCCAGTATTCTCAAATGCGCCCTGATAAAGCATGTCTTCCTCTTATCATTCCAGTATAAATCTTTTTTTCTTTTTTTCTTCATATGATATGTTCTCCTACTTGTTTACTCTCTTTCTGAAAATATCCCTACCTATTGTTTCTGGTTCTTTTATGTTTTGTATCGATTTTTTAGTAGTTCTATAAAAAAAATGTATTTAGTAACGACAAAGATTAAAGTTGTTTTATAATTTGGGTAATATTATAACTATAGGACTATAATATTGAAATTACATGGTATATTATCGTTTCCGATTCTATATATTAAATTTATACGTCTCTAAATAATTCTTTAAATATGTCAATTTTGTTCTGCTAAGCCAGTCATTTTATATTATGCCCGGGATGCCAGTCGTGTAAATGTTGAACGGATAGCCATTTACGTATATGCGTACGCTGCACGTAACGCCAGTCAGTTATTTTTTACTCACAAGGAAGGACAACCGCTTTGGTTATTCAGCTATGTTCTCTAATTTCACCTTTTCGAAGACTATGATTGAAAACCTTTATTTCTTGAATGTTCGCAACTTATGCTGTTTGTCGATGTATTTTAGAAAAATCTTTATGGTATTTGGGCCTTTCAAAGATCGAAGTGTCCTATGAAATAACATGAAACTTATAATATAAATAATTTTCTTAATAATAATTATTCGAATTACATTTTATATGTCTCGTTTTGTTGGCTTATCATCTCCAGCAAAGTTTAAGTGTTTACCAAATTTATTGCTTGGATATTAACTAGTTATGAATTGACTATAAAGTTACAAACGTAGAATATATAAAAGCCAAATACATAAAAAACTATTAATTTACCTTTAAGATTATAGATAATTTTACTGGCAGTTTTAGAAAACATGCAACACATATCTACAAGTTAACATTACTAAATGTATGCAAGCAAAATCAAATAATAGAAAACCCATTTTATAATTACTAAATTTTAAATATCCAACAGTTGAGACACATAAGTAGTAAAAAAGTGCTGGAGCGAGGCTCACTTCTCTGGCCTCTGATTGGCCGAGAGCGGTCACGTGACTTTTCCAAGATGGCGGCGCCCATTTCCCGCTAAATTTCCTAACCTCACTTTTCCTAACCTCAAATTTCCCTCAAATTCCCAAATTTCCCTCCAAATTCCCACATCATACTATATAAAATTCACTGTTAACCTTGTTATACTATATAAAATACACTCTTAACCTAACTTTTTCCATGTTATACTATATAAAATGCACTATTAACCTTGTTATACTATATAAAATATACTAACTTTTTCCATGTTATACTATATAAAATGCACTGTTAACCTTGTTATACTATATAAAATTCACTTTTTTTGTCCAATATGGCGTCTTTCCCTCCCGCGCCACCTCACACCCCGTGGGAAAATTCCCTTCCAAAATTCCCTCATCCAAGATAGCAGCCTTATACTAAATAAAATGTACAGTCTTATACTATATAAAATGAACTTTTTTTTTGTCCAATATGGCATATTTTTCCATGTTATACTATATAAAATGCACTGTTAACCTTGTTATACTATATAAAATACACTCTTAACCTAACTTTTTACATGTTATACTATATAAAATGAACTTTTTTTGTCCAATATGACGCCTTTTTCCATGTTATACTATATAAAATGAACTTTTTTTGTCCAATATGACATCTTTCCCTCCCAAAATTCCCTCATCCAAGATGGCGGTCTTTCCCTTCGGGTACTTCCGGCGACTGTCGGCTACCTTCGTACGCTCTTAGCCTATGATGCACGCGTCGTCTGCTGGTCGGGCACGCATGCACACCTTGTTACTCTACTCATATATACTCTATGTGCTCGACCCGATCGTAGCACACTTGGTGGCAAAACTTAACGCATCCTTTCAGAAACATGGCGCCTTCGGAAGGGAAGTCCCCGTGGGAAAATTCCCTCCCTCAAATTCCCTCGGTATACTATACAAAATGCACTCTTAACCTTTCCCATCTCATACTATATAAAATGCAAAAGATGGCGGTAGTAGAGGGATAATGGGCGTTCTACAACGCCCCATGAAGAGTTTTCGCCCCATGAAGAGTCGAGGGTGGGGGTCCAGGTCACGTGACCTTAATGAGTTTTTAATGACCTTAATGAGTTTTTAATGGGGTTTTAATCGATTTTTAATGACCTTAATTGACTTTTAATTGACCTTAATTGATATTTAATTGACCTTAATGAGTTTTAATTGGCGCTAATGGGATTGGGTGGGGGAAGGTCACGTGACCGGATCCAAGATGGCGGTCCCGGATTCAAGATGGCTGCTCCAGTCCTGCCAACCTGTTGGGAATTTCCCTCCCAAATTTCCCTCAAATTCCCAAATTTTCCTCAAATTCCCACGTCATACTATATAAAATACACTCTTAACCTAACTTTTACCATGCTATACTATATAAAATACACTATTAGCCTTGTTATACTATATAAAATACGATTATTCCAAGATGGCGGCTCCCGCCAAATTTCCTAACCTCACTTTTCCCAAATTTCCCTCCAAATTCCCACGTCATACTATATAAAATACACTATTAGCCTTGTTATACTATATAAAATACGATTATTCCAAGATGGCGGCTCCCGCCAAATTTCCTAACCTCACTTTTCCCAAATTTCCCTCCAAATTCCCACGTCATACTATATAAAATAGACTCTTAACCTAACTTTTACCAGGTTATACTATATAAAATACACTCTTAACCTAACTTTTACCATGTTATACTTTACAAAATACGATTATTTCAAGATGGCGGTCCCGGATCCAAGATGGCTGCCGGACACAGTGCTACCACCTTCCCTCCAAAATTTCGTAGTTATACTATATAAAATGTATTATTTCATACATATGTACTCTATGTGCCAACTGGATCCAATCCAAGATGGCGGCTCCCACCAAATTTCCTAACCTCACTTTCCAAATTTCCCTCCCAAATTTCCCTCCAAAGTCCCACGTTATACTATATAAAATACACTCTGTTATACTGTAACAAATGCAACATTTCATACTCTATGTGGCTTCCTTCGTACACTCTTAGCCTACGATCATGCGCATTTGCACAGAGTGCAATCGAGAATTACTACATGAAACAGCTGTGCATTTACACAGAGTGCAATCGCTACCAGCGCTCCTAGCAGCAATTGCCTAAAACATAAATATATATTAAACAAATTAGACAAAAAGCTACCAACCCCGCGTGGTCCAGTGGTTAGCGTACCCGACTCAACAAATATATCCCAGTTCTGCATTATCTGGTATATCTCTAATATTTAATTTATCAATTTCTTGTGGGTCGATCCAGTTAAAGTCAGAATGTAAGTCGTGTAAATGGTCGGTGTTGTGGTATCGAAATCAGAGAGAAGTGGTCTAAGAGTCGGATGCGGAACCACTCGGACACAAGGTTGTTTTTTAATTCCAATGAATTGTGTCCAATTCATAACTAATTGACTCATGAAGTGTCGACAACCTACAGGCTTAACTACTACTACAGCATGCACAAACATATTACGTAGATACTCACCCTGTATGGTCGGTAGACTGTTAGTGCAAAAGCCTCTGAAGGAACGTCAACCTCCTCTACCAGCTCAGAGGTTACTCTTTTGATTTTTAAGGGCAAACAAAGAGGCTCCCACAGGTCTAGACCATATACCCCTGTGGTACGGAGAAACAAACCCTTGTAATGAGCCCCATCCATCGCTCATTACGTTGGTAGCCACACTGCCACCTTACCATAGAGATTTACGTAAAGCATGCAAAGATACTCACTTTGTATGGTCGGTAGAATGTCAGTGCAAAAGCCTCTGAAGGAACGTCAACCTCCTCTACCAGCTCAGAGGTCACTCTTTTGATTTTTAAGGGCAAACAAAGAGGCTCCCACAGGAATGCACACAGTGCAATGACCATATACCCCTGTGGTACGGAGAAACAAACCCTTGTAATGAGCCCCATCCATCGCTCATTACGTTGGTAGCCACACTGCCACCTTACCATAGAGATTTACGTAAAGCATGCAAAGATACTCACTTTGTATGGTCGGTAGAATGTCAGTGCAAAAGCCTCTGAAGGAACGTCAACCTCCTCTACCAGCTCAGAGGTCACTCTTTTGATTTTTAAGGGCAAACAAAGAGGCTCCCACAGGAATGCACAAAGTGCAATGACCATATACCCCTGTGGTATGGAGAAACAAACCCTTGTAATGAGCCCCATCCATCGCTCATTACGTTGGTAGCCACACTGCCACCTTACCATAGAGATTTACTCTAGGTGTTTATAGTAAACCTCGTAGACCATGTAACTTGCGAACAAAATACATGGTACGAAGATCAATGGGATGCAGCGTCCTTTCCTGTTTTCTTCTAATGTCTTACAGTATCTGCAGTCGTGTCCTTGATCTTCCAGCCTCTTGAAACACCTACACATCTTGCAGCAATGCCCCATCTTTCTGAAACAATAACAGCACACATAAGAAAAAGAAAACCTCAAACAAAAGAACTTTGTTACTTTTCCCTCAAGTTAACATACATACCTGGAAAATGTGCACAGAAGACGTGGATCCAACTTCTTTGATCAGTACCAAGTTGTCCGGTATTGATTCTCCCTCAAGCAAAGTGTCGACGTATCTTCTAGGTAGAAACACCTTGATGTCCTCCTCCAAATGCGGATCAAACAGTATCGCAACAAGAGTATCACCGTATTTCGTACTTACGCGTGTAATACTCTTGACTGGATACTGGATGTTGGATGACAAATCTCCAACCTTGACAGTAATGTAGTTCATCGGAGTATATTTTTATATAGTATAACAAGGTTAACAGTGCATTTTATATAGTATAACATGGAAAAAGTTAGTGTATTTTATATAGTATAACAAGGTTAACAGTGCATTTTATATAGTATAACATGGAATAAGTTAGGTTAAGAGTGTATTTTATATAGTATAACAAGGTTAACAGTGAATTTTATATAGTATGATGTGGGAATTTTGAAGGGGAAATTGGGAATTTGAGGGAAATTTGAGGTTAGGAAAAGTGAGGTTAGGAAATTTGGCGGGAAATGGGCGCCGCCATCTTGGAAAAGTCACGTGACCGCTCTCGACGAATCAGAGGCCAGAAAAGTGAGTCTCACTCCAGCACTTTTTTACTACTCACATACCCCTCCACCAAACCAGAAATTCAGGGGATAGCTCAGAACCAGACAAGTGCTGGGATCACAGGTGGCAGTCAGATGGTTAAGTCATGACTAGGCAGCGAAAAAACTATTTATTACAAAGAACTCAATAAATGTTGGCAGAAGGCCACAACATCAAAAATTACAGTCAAAATAAATAACTACAATATGAAACACAAAATAAACAATTAATCACACAAATTTATGAAAGCAATAAATACAACAATAGATCTGCCTATCTGCGAAATTACTAGAAAGACAAAATTTAAGATAAAATACATTGAAAATTTAGAAATTTAAACAAAACCAAATAACCGGCAATTTAGCCCACATCCCATAATCTCACCAAGGTCGGGGAGTCAGCCGGAATCCCTGGGCAGCTCCGAATGGATATTAAAAGTAAAACGTTATTAAATAATCTCCTTTTGGTAAAATAATTTAAAAATTAAGAAATTAAAAAGAAAATATAGCACGGTACCGTTTTGTCAAAATTCCAGACTAACATTACAGTACACAAAACAAATACCAACTAAATAACTAGGCCTAACAG
The DNA here is from genome assembly GCA_035578905.1 of Stictocephala bisonia. NCBI lineage: Eukaryota > Metazoa > Arthropoda > Insecta > Hemiptera > Membracidae > Stictocephala > Stictocephala bisonia. The sequence goes on along the minus strand of JAQJVL010002323.1, from coordinate 57,290 downwards.
CACAAAATTTAATAATTTAAATACAGAAGAAATATCAAATGTTAAAGACGTGCCTAAATTTAACAGTATAACAACTTAAATAATATTTTACGGTAATAAAGTTCTCAAACAAATATAACACTTAAATTTTAAAATAAATAATTGGTTTAGAAAAATACATGTTCTCTTAATGTTTGGGCTAAGTGCAATAAGCACTTTTTTCTTGCTTTGCTTAGGCTTATTATTAAAAAGTTCCGCCCAACAGCAAATTGTTCAAGGTACCATCCCTAGCTCAGCCGCCGTGAACAAACTTGGAAAGAACTGACCTGAGGACATAAGAAAGGCTCCCTAAGTTGAAAGAGGGCAGTGGAGGCGCATAATAGGCTTTATTACATGGTCCCCAGGCCAGGCCAGCACAGTAGAGATGGCAGATGATCGGCCGGGTGGCATCTGTTACTGAAAACAACTGAAAATAACATAATAAACATGATTATTATTTAGACAAAAATAATTTTACCAAAAGAGTAATTAGGTTTTCAAAATTAGAAAAAAATAACCAACTTACGTTCAGTTTAAATTAAATCAAATCAAATCAAGTTTATTTTGCCAAGACATTATAAAATGTATAGCAATCGTCATATTAAAAATATTCAAATTAATACATTCATACCACATCAAAGAAACCTCATTCAAACATACATCATTTTCAGTCACACATTCATTCATGCCTAATTCCCACTTCCGGCGCTGGTTGTCAGTCATCTGATTATGTGGTCTCCCAGTTACATGCCATATACTCGTCAGCACTATAAAATGCATGAGACGCTAAAAAGCGTTTAAGACGAGTTTTTAACGCCTTGGGCGTTGGTGCATTTTTAATTGAGTCCGGTAATTTGTTGACAAAACGAACGCCCGTGTGTGAGGGCAAGCGTTCGTAGACTACTTAGTCGAACATTAAGGAAGTTCGACTTAGTCGAAGTTAACAGGAAGGAGGCGAAAAACGAACAAAACCTATAGCGAAACGTCAAACCAGCGAGCCGGGAATCGGACCTATAGAACAGACAGTCTGAGCCAACGGCCATGACAGTAACGAGCAGACAGCGCAAGGACGATCTCAGGTAGCCTTGTAAACGAAAGAGGGGCAAAAAACAATCTAAACAAAATAATAATACAAAATTATTTACATAATATGTCACCACTGGTAGCGCAGTGCTGTAACCCAGCTACTTGGGGACAAAGTGTTTGGGAGATTGTAGGTGATATGTTACATTTTATTCTATTTATATTTATTATATTTTATTATTTTAGGTGATTGTAGGAAGAGTTTTATTTATATTTACATAATGTTTTGTTTATAGAATATTTTTATTTGTTTCAGCTCTTCTCTCTGCTGGCCACTTACAGTCTGATTTTTGTCCACTAGATTTGAAGCAACCCGACTTTACTACTGGTTCACTACTACGTTCTACTAAATAGAAATATATCTAAAATAGTATCCGAGTAGATGCACAAAGATTCCAATATTAACCTGAGATTAGAGGTTTAAAAACACGATTTGGCGATCGTAGCACAATATGACTTCAATTGATGTCAAATGTTCATTACTATGCTTAATATGCATTATAGTCTATCACACTCACAATATACTAATAAAGAGGCTTCAGGGATTACCTCAATACCTACTTACCACCATCTGCCATTATGTACTACTAGTAGCCTACCTTTATGACAGTCTAACTAACTACAATCCACATCGGCCTTTCCAAACTTGCCAAAGATGCACAAGCATTGACCAGTTTAGTTAGGAAGTAATAATTTTGGGAGTAACATGTTTTGGCATTTTGGCCAAACGTGGGATTAAGTATAACCCTGTAGATGTATCTAGATACACATCCGAAGATCATTGTCAGTTGGCAGCTGCAACTTTCTCTCTCAGTTGTGGCCAACTATTGGTTATTGCAGTTTACTGTCCTCCAGGTTACCATTGTGATAACCTCTTTGACCTCATTAGCCAGTGTCTCGACAGATTTATAAATAAAAAATTAAATGCAGTCGTGATTGGAGATTTTAATATCAATGTGCTGCTCGATGACAATAAAACCTGACAGTTTGTTCAAACTATGAATTCTTATCTTTTGCGTCACACTATAACTACTTACACCAGAGAGGTTAACAATTCCAAATCTGGAATAGATAACATCTTTACTAATATCAGCCCTGATTTGTTTTACTGCAGGGTAGTAGTCACTGCAGTAACAGACCACATGCCCAAGAATGTTTTTGTATCTTGTAAGCCACACTCCGACCTATCTCCTATATTTAAGATTAGTCGTGTTCTCAAAAAACAGTTTGACCTCTTTCAGGCAACTCCTAATTTCTGACTCGTGGAATGATGCTTTTACAGCTGTAAGTCTGGATGATAAGTTTGAAATGTCTGTATCAACTTTGAAGTTCTACTTTGATTCTGTTTTTCCGATTCAAAAAATTAGAATTAGAGAGAAGTGATCTTTGGCTAGAGTTTAATTATCCGACCATATACAGTCTTTAAGGATGAAAGTTCTTCATTTGTACACATCCACCAAGGATCTAAGTTCTTCTCACCCTCTCAGGTTATCTTACTTGCAAACTAAGTGAGAATACAGAAATGCTATTCGCAAGAAAAATCTAATATGATTTTAAAGAAAATTGATGCTTCATCAAATACGTCGAATGCCCTTTGGGACATAATCAATCAATGACCATAAATCTGTCGTTAGGCCTACATGTCGTTGTAAGAACATTATCCTATCTGATCCCGATGGTAACACCATTTGCAGTCCTGTTGATGTGGCCAATAGATTCTGTAAATTTTTCAATAATGTTGGCTATAACGCCTCTTAATTTGGAGCAAATTCAAACCCAAATGGTCCTGTGACTACATGCCTCTCATCTATTTTTCTTTCGTCGGCTTCAGTACATGAGGTTTACAAAACCATAATGAATATCAAGTCCAAACATTCAGTGGGACATGATGGTATATCTTCTAACCTACTGAAACAGATTGCTGATATTGTAGCACCACCTCTCACCTTCCTTGTTAATGAGGATTTTTTGATCACAACCTTGTCTCGGAATATTTTTTGATCACACCAAGGCGTTCAACATGGTAGACACCCGATAAGGTGTGACTTGGAGTTCGGGAACCAGCTTTTGGTTGGTTATCGTCTTTTGTTCAAAACAGAACTCAAGAAGTTCAAGAAGTCAAGATCCTGGTGATCAAAATCCTGTTTCACTAAATTTTGACAATTTTGCTTGACAACTTTCAAACTCAACTAAGTACTTGGGCTTAATAATGGATAGAAATTTGAATTTTCACGAGCATGTAGATCATGTTTGCAAAAAAGTCAGTTCAGGAATCTTTGTTTTAAAAAAACTCTCTTCCTTTGGTGACTTGTCTCTCCTTTTGACAGCTTATTATGGGTTGATTTATCCCCATATAAGTTATGGAGTGGCTATTTGGGGAAGCGAGGGTGGCAGAACTAAGCTTTTGTTTAGATTACAAAAAAGGGCATTAAGAGCTATGTTTAAGAAATATCCACGTTTTTCTTGTAAGCCACTCTTTAAACAAAATAAAATTCTTACTTTTCCATCACTATACATTTTGAAATGTTAACTTTTGTATTTAAAAATATACATCTTTTGGACAATATTAAAAACTATGACTACAACACTAGGAATAACATTTCTCTTTTACACTCAGCAGCTTTATAATATTATATTTTTTGGCAACAACACAGAATAACAAGACGATAATTATCCTCCCATAAGTTTAAAAAAAAAGAAAGAAAATATAAATGTGTATACTACTTTTAAATCATAATATAATATTTGAACTAATAGTATATCAAAAGTAATCTTCATTGTTTTACAATTATATTATACAGGGTATCCTGGAACTCTCTGGAACATTTTATCAAAATTTGTTCCTTAGGTCAAGATAAACTATTTCACAATATAAACATGGGTCTACGGTGGCTAGTTTACTGTCTGTCTGTATGTATGTGTTATTCAATAATTATTTTATAACTAAAGAAATATTGAAGGTAAAAAATTTAAATTTAGTGTTACCCTAATACGAGAAATAAGTGAACAATATATCTTAGATTAAACTCAATTCTTGTCAAAATGGTAGTTAAAATCTTTAATGTCAAATTTCACAAAAACCGTTAAAGCTATATCATGGTTAAAATATAAGTAACAAATTTGCACCTACGAGACAAATCAAACAATACCTTATTTACTGAAAATGAATGACAAATAACCCAGGTGTAAAAAGTTTTGTAAATCTATGTAATATCCATAATACCACATGCATACATAGAACATTGTTTTACAACATATATGAGATGTTGCGCAGCATTAATCAGCTGTTTTATATCCTGTCACGTTGAAAATGAGTCAGATGTTTACTAGATATAAATTGCAGTATTTATTAAATGGAACAGCAAATAATAAAAGAAAAAAAAAAATAGAAAAGTTGCTGAAATTGACAGCAACACGATTGCACAGTCGCTAATGTAAATATTAATTTAATTAAACTACTGAATTATTATAACCTGTGTTGTTTTGAATATGTTATATTTTAATAACCAGTGCTTTCCTAGAAGACTTTACGAGATAATTTATATTATTCAACTGATTTTTATAAAATTTCCTCTAATTTATATTTTGCTGTCTTAAATACGTATACAAATAGGCTTCTATAATTGTATAAATTCACGTTTCAAAAGATAAAGCCTAAGACAACAGATATTGTGCTATGAAGAGTATGTCATGTAGCAAAGACGTATAAAGAAGGCGAATCCCCTGAGATATCAGGTTAGATGGTGGAATCCAACTCCAGCAAACATCATTTTATCAAAATTTGAGAAAATATTTGTTGTATACCAATTTGAATGTTATAATTGTATAAATACTATAGATTTAAATTTTTCAAAATAAAGTAAACTTAGTTTTATTAGTATTAAGTGTCTAGATTGAAACAATCATTACATTAAGTAAAATATTAAAAAGTACGTTAAACTGAGTTTATATTCTTTATTAGTATGGTTAGTAATGTTTAGACCTAAAGTTTATTATAGGTAATGTCAAAGTGTGAGTCTGAGTTTGTATAAACAGCTGGTGCATTTATTAAGATATTACAGTGTATAGTAAATGAGTTTTGATGGATTACGTACACAAAGACAAAACTAAATGTAGTTTATTCTTTCCTTTTTATTAGTGTAGAGTAATTAAAAGTAAATTAATATGGTGTATAATTTAAACATGAAACTGTGGTTGTGAGCCTCTATAACACTAACTATTGTGTTTAGTGGGTAAATGAGCATAATATACTTTAATAAACTATGGTGTCATAATATTGTTCAGTTCGGGACATACTCACGTATTTAGGGTATTTCCCAGACATACAGGCCTGCATATAGATATGTGTGATTCTTATGCTAATGCGGGGTTGAAATTAATTTATCTTTCTCTACAATACGTAGATAATACATTCATTACCTTAAATTATAGTGTTTGTAAATGCATTAAAGTGTTATTATCAACCACCAATAAATATATTAACTGTATTATAAAAATTGTATAATGTAGCATAAAAATAATTGACGATTAATATTAAGAGTACATTAAGATTAAAACAGTTACTAGAAATATTTTAATCGAATGAAATAAAAAAATTAATTTATTAATAAGTAATTTCAAGCGATCATTATTATTGTAAACGAATGATATATATAAATATATATATTACTGGTTCATTATAAAATATATATATACTACATATATTGGGAAAATAAATTAGTGTTCCATACTACTACGTTTAAAACAATGGTATTAAAATATAATTACTGTTAGTTAACTTATAAAAGCATATCTAAACATTGTGCCGAAGATCCACAGAGGCGTCTATAGGCCTCTTCACTTCTGGCGACAGACTGGCGTGGTCCACCTCCACCTAGAGCCTCAGACTGGCATGGTCTACCTCCCACCTAGAGCCTCAGACTGGCGTGGTCCACCTCCCACCTAAAGCCTCAGACTGGCGTGGTCCACCTCCCACCTAGAGCCTCAAACTGGCGTGGTCCACCACCCACCTAGAGCCTCAGACTAGCGTGGTCCACCTCCTACCTAGAGCCTCAAACTGGCGTGGTCCACCACCCACCTAGAGCATCAGACTGGCGTGGTCCACCTCCGACCTAAAGCCTCAGACTGGCGTGGTCCACCTCCCACCCAGATCCTCAGACTGGCGTGGTCCACCTCCCACCTAAAGCCTCAGACTGGCGTGGTCCACCTCCCACCTAGAGCCTTAAACTGGCGTGGTCCACCACCCACCTAGAGCCTCAGACTGGCGTGGTCCACCTCCCACCTAGAGCCTCAGACTGGCGTGGTCCACCTCCACCTAGAGCCTCAGACTGGCATGGTCCACCTCCCACCTAGAGCCTCAGACTGGCATGGTCCACCTCCCACCTAGAGCCTCAGACTGGCATGGTCCACCTCCCACCTAGAGCCTCAGACTGGCATGGTCCACCTCCCACCTAGAGCCTCAGACTGGCGTGGTCCACCTCCCACCTAGAGCCTCAGAATGGCGTGGTCCACCTCCCACCTAGAGCCTCAAACTGGCACGCCTTTTGGGACTTAGCTGTTAAAGTGCAAATACATATCAATGGTGGCTAAGAAACAAAAGTGATGAGAGACAGGACAAAGAAACAGAATGGCAGACAAATACCTAACACTAATTACTATCGCATTAAACTGCTTAAAATCATGCTTTGTTAAGGTAACTACAATATCTATGATTAGTAACACTTAAATAAAAGAAAAACAAGAAAATGTTGTATTATTACAGATATTACCTTGAACTTACTTATTTGGGTGGAAATATTTGTATGTTCCTATTTATACAAACCTTACAAATTTTTTATAAATAGTCTATTATTTGTTTGTTTTATTTGTTTACATACAAGTAAAAGCGTTTGCCTACATTAGGGATTTATTTTGGAAATGGGCAAAACGAAAGTCGTATTTAATAGAAGGTACCACAAAACCTAGTGACTGTAGGTTGTGAGGTCATGGTATAAAAAACCAATAAACATCACTGGAACAGGGCTTCGACACCTGCTGACTCAAGGTTTGTTTTTTATTACACTTCCATTCCAAAAGATGTTTTGTAATCTTTTTTCTTGTCTTAGTTGAATGTGATATATGGCATTAGGAAATTGGTAACTTTATGTTCTGTTAATTATCCTTTAGGTCTTAAACACATTAAGTACCATGTTTTAATTCAGCTGTTGACTCCCAAATGTATCTGATATATTTCTTAATACACTTTCATTCATTTACTTTTTTCAATTGTAAAAAATTTATTAATATAGGTTGTTAGCAGTATAATATATAAAATGACTAAGAAATCAATTCTTAATCATTTTCTAATAATTTATAAAGGGCATAATATCCTTGATTGTCCAATGTCTTTAAGAGTATGTAAGCTTAAAATCGTGAAGTGGAACTTTTGATTTTTTGTAACATAGAGACACTTGGGTTGTTAAAATCATAAAATCGTTTGTCCAAACAAGTCCTATAATTTGGTCCAGTAATAACTACTCATTTTGAGGCATAATTCAAAAGTGATTTTAGCCTTACATTCTAAAAACAATAAATAAATAAAAATTAGATAACAATTTAGATACACCTATCTTTGGTTACCAACAAGTGATATCTATGTAGTTTACTGGTGATTTTACAAATGATTATAACAAATAAATTGCCTCATAAGATTATTGTTTATATTTATTATTTTAAAGGGAAGAAAAACTGTTTTTTACAGCAACTATACATTTTTCAAGTTATTATTATTTAACTGTTGGTATTAACAGTTGGATTTGGTTAGGTAATGTTTTCATAGCCTATGTAACGTTTTACAAAATATTTCCAGAAAATAGTATCTATACTATCTTCAATTACCATACAAACCACTTTTGGGCTGATTTCAACCCTCATACTACATCACAGTGCAGATACCAAGTAATGTTTCCTCTTAATGTGTTGTTAGAGAATATTGTAGAGAAATTGTTAGCACCTGTATTTTTGCCAAATAGACAAAACGGAGCATCATATTTATACTTTTTACAAAATTTGTTACCTGAACTATTAGAAGATATGCCTTTACATGAAAGAAGTTCAATGTGGTTTATGCAGGACGTTGCTTCTGCACATTTTAGTGTTGATGTTGAACTACACTTAAGACGGGTTTTTAGAAATAAATGGATATCCCGTGGTAATTCTGTAGTGTGGCCTGCCATGTCTCCTGATTTGAACCCCCTGGACCTTTTTGTATGGGGTTCCTTAAATATTTGGTATACTAAACACCTGTTGGAAGTATTGAAATGTTAAGGGAAGAATATTGGATAACTGTAATACGATTAGACAGAAACCGGGTGTATTTAAACGAATGAGAGGTGACTATGAGAAATTGACTAGAACGATACATAGACATGGATGGTGAGCACTTTGAGCAAATGTATGATCACTAGTATTTTTTTCTTTTGTTATTCTTTACTGTTGTTTTTGTGTTGTAATAAACGTCACTTCCAACCTACTCCTACTGTATTTAGTTTTTAGTAAATAAATGTCACTTTACTAAAGTTTCCAATTTTATTAATATCAAGCGTATTTTATTTTTTACCAATTGTAATTTATGAGTTAATAGTTGTTCAATCTTAATAATTAATATAGTATTATTTGTAGAAATAAATTCTTAACCTTTTTTGTAACTTACAGATTTTTAGTTAAATGTAGGGTTATTAAGATAATTGACTTTACAAATTTAAAATGGCCACCATTTTGAAAAGAATAGTTGTAAAAGAATCAAATTTAAATGGTACATGAAAACTATAAAGATCAACTTTATCTTAAATAATTTTAGAGATATTAAGTTTTTAGTAAAAAAAATAAATAAATAAAAAAGTTTTTATTAAAAATACAGACAGCCGGATAATGGAGTGAGATAGACAATTTGTACACATGAATTGTTTTGTTTGTTTTAACCCAAGGAATTACCTCCAGAAGTTTGGCTGGTTACTTACGGGACACCCTGTATAAAGAATTAGTAATTAAATTTATTATTACTTTATAGTTTAATTATTTTAATAAATATAGTTTTTTTTCTGGGAGCAGCTTGTATCTTTATTTGCAAATTCCTTGTTGTTTTCCAAAATTCATTTACTTAATAAAATTGCCGGTGTGGTGGCTCAGTGGCTAAAGCCTCTTTCACATTACACGATTTTGCACGTACGAAACAAATTCGTACGGAGAAAAATATTTACCCAATCGAAGAAGGATATGGGACCTTTCTCATGTCACGATTCCCACACAGATACGATATATTTCCGTGTAGCAGTCATCCACTGCCACTAGAGACAAAACTACTAAAGTTGGAAGTCTCAACTCAACCAAGGGTTCACCAGTTCCCACGCCCTTTTGGGCGGGAAAAATCGTGTAGTGTGAAAACCAACAAACAACGGAAAAAAACTCTTACGAAATAATTTCGTACGAATGAAATCCTATAGTGTGAAAGATTCGTAAGGCTTTCACACTATGAGAAAACAATGAATTTAAAATTAAACTAACATGACATATTATTTATTAATCTTTTGTTTTAAATATCCGGCCCATATATATAACTATAACTATCGCACCATTATTATGATTGTGCTAAAAGGACTTACCTTTTACGTATATTTTTTATTTAAAACTTGAAAATGTTATTAGTATTAGTTATTTATTTTTAATAAGGATATAACAAACATGTCTTCGTACAACTGGTTATAATTTCATATTACGAGAAAGAAATAATATATGGTCAATAAATTGAAAATAATTTACTATACAAATAAAAAAAATAACAATACAAAAATACTTTACCCTTAGCTACACAACAGGACACTACCTTCTGTTTATGGACAGCTTACATACCGATAATCTTTGGTACGACATTAATTATTACTGGAGATTCACATATTAGTGATGGGCTGTGTTAAAAATGGCATTGAATATACGAGTATAGAACATCTGAAGCATAACATTCCCTTTACATTTACTTGTGTATTCATTGTAAGTCCTTAAGGTCATTGATTATTTTGGATTTTCTTTTTTAATTGTATTCCATTTATTAACCCCCATGAATTTATATCCCTATATACTTACAAAATAAAGCAAATAAATCCAATTACCTTATTATACTAGTTAAATTTATAACTTTCCAAACCTTCTTGCACTTTCTTCTATCACAAAGAAAAAAAAATAATAATTTATACAAAACCAATTACAATGGTTATGCATTACAAAATTACTTTCTGTAATTTTAAGTCAAATTACTATGTTTACTCAATGAATATTATTATCATGGATTATTGGTTATAGCCATTTACACCAGCGTTTTAAATTGAAATTATTTTACATGTTAGCTCAGTTTATAGTAAATAAAGGTAGAGTTTAATAAAAAATAATTGGTTACCGTAAAAATATGTAAAAACTTATATAAAGCCAATTTTAATTTTTTTTTTTTTTTAAATATAAGAGCCGAGAAGTAGATACTAAATTTATATACATGAATGTACATATTTGTGGTATTCTATACTATATAATTTCAAGTATAGCTAATTCTACAGGGCTAAGCTAGCCACTTATATAGCTTAATCTTTAGTTAAGTTAGTAAAATATTTAAGTTTATGGAAGTACTTTACAGGGATTAAATTATAAAAATTCGTAGATTTGTAACAATATTTTCCGGAATCTTACTTAGAAAAATAGATTCCAAGTATTTAGTCAACCTTTTATTATCACACCCTCATGTGAGTGTTGTCTCAATATTTACTATATGTGTTGTTATATCTCAAGTTAAGTGAGTATTTATATAAATTATCAGACCTCAAAACTTACTATTCTAAGGATATTTTGAAACAAATGTAGTAAAAAGAAATTAATTAAGATTTATTGATATAAAACAGGTAATCTAGTGACTTAAAATATAGCTACCTGCCACATTAGGTTATATATTGATGTTTAAGAGTACAAGATTGGCCTTTAAAAGACTCATTTGAGATTGATTTATTTGTCTTTCATGTAAAACCTATGAGACCTAAAATAAATTTTCATGTTATATAAACATTTTAAAAGGTTTTGATTGAAACACTAATAATTTTATGATTAGATTGTCTATATTTCAAAAACAATACAAAAGAATTTCATAAACGTGGCTATTTATAAAAAAATAACTCTGCATCATATGTATCAATATCTTTACTTTCTTAAACCTAAATCTACAGTCCAAACATATGCTATTAACATTACTAATGTTCATGGTTTTATACAGCTATAATGTAAATTTTAAACTATTCCTTTCATGTACATTTCTTGAACTTGGTTATTGATGGTATTCATTAAGCCCTTTTAATCACGTATTTGTTAATAGTAGTTCTATTATTAGACTAGAATAATTGCAAAATTAATGTCCAAAAACCGTCATAATATAAGTTAAAAGTACTAATGTTTGAGTTATAAATTGTAAAAATTTACTTAATATTAACTATGCACATTAGTTTGTTCATATTTTTACTTAGTTTACTGAAATTAATTATAATCCAGTATAAACTATCCAATCAACATATATTTACTTATTTAAATTATGAGGTTTTAAATAAATAAGATTTGTTTCAAATTTAACGTATATTACTAACAAAAATAGTACTCAATCTGCTTTATTTTGAATCATGTAAATATATAGTACTATGTACCAATATTAAATAACAACTCGAATACAACAAATATTTCCTCTAGTCTTGGTTTGCTGGTGTTAGATACCAACATCTCATCTGATTTCTCAGGGGACTCGCCTTCTCTAGACGTCTTTGCGATATGACATACATCTCATAACACAATATATGTTGTCCTTGGCTTTGGGTTTTTATGTATGAATTGTATAAACATAATTGCACTGTTAATGTTTGTTGTGTGTACAGATATATAGAAAAAGTATACATTGGCTGTTACTTCTGTTCTTTTAATAGGGATCAGCCAATAATATCACAGCAGCCGCCATTTCGACGATTCTTTCTAATGGGGTCACGTGATCATAGGCCTATAAATTGAGATGTTGAATAAAATTTTCTAGTTTTTTGTGAATCCCTCTGGTCTGAGGAAGGTAAGCGTGGTTCACCGAAATCAATCACCATAATATTTATGCATTTTGTACTTGTATTGTAATATTTTTGTGCTTATATTTTAGATTAGAACTACTTCATGTATAGACTAAATTAAGTCTCACTAGAATTTAATGATAAACCCAATATGTCAAAAAAGTTATTTCTTTAAGTTTTTCCTAGATTAATTTTTAATATTTTTTAATATCTTATTCTTTTTAAGTCGATAGGAAATATTGGAGAGATGTAATTAAAAAAATCTCTAGTTAAATACGCAATATGTTACGAATAATCATAAAGATAAAAAAAACAGCGTTTGACATTCCAAACTACGCACAGTTGATAAAAATGTATTCGTTTAAAGAGAGGTGCGAAACTCAGTTAATCAAAATGCCATCCATGTGAAAAAATATACACAGATTTTTTGTAAATATGTTTATTACTTATATATATATATATATACATATATAATCAAATATATATATTCAAATTATGGTGGTAATTTTAAAGACAATATAGCAGTACTGTTGGACATGTAAACAAATTTAAATCACAAATGAAGCCAGTTTTATTTTGAAACATCATTACCACAAGTATTGCTAGAGCCACGAATGACATTTTCCTAAATAATGGCAGCAAACACCATCTGTTATCTTTATAAAAAATTAAAGTAGTTATTTAGAATGGTTAAATTTAATTGAGAAATTTTTCTCTCTTACATATAATGTCTGAGAATGACAACATATTTGCTATGCAATTAAATTTGACATTTAAATAAATAATTAAATAAATATTGCCTCAATTATCATCAGACAAGAAGGCCATAAGGGATAGTTATTTTTGTAGTTAACTTTTCCTTCAAATTTCATAATATATTATTTTAAACTTTTGTTAGGTATAGTAAGAAAATTTGTTTCCAATTTTTCACTGTAATTATCTTATACTACTGTTATACTTATTATGTTATTATCTTAAACTATCCTATACTTATGTTGTTAGTCTAATTTTATTAAATAACATACAACATAACATTTTGTTGAATGTTCGTAAACAAACCTTTACTGTACAAAAACTGTATTTTTTTCCAATCTTACATTACTATATTATATATTGAGCCGCGGCACATCAGAGTAAGCAGTGAACATAGAGGAAAACAACATAAACAATAAATACATAATTTTAAATAAAAACTAAAAACTTTTCAAAACTATTTTAATAATATGAGTCTGGTGTACCCTACCATTGTATCTGAGGTACTAAAATTAGGTGTATAAATAAAGATTACATAATAATTAAAATAATTACATATACAAACTTTATAGCAATAAACACAAATAGCAAATATAGTAAATGGAATGGCGGATTATTCATTTGTGTTAAGGCAGACAATCTCAAGTTAACTATGAAATATTTTGTGTATAGTTAGGAAATATTTAAATGTTTCTTTTAATTGTTAGTTAAATCAAATTTATTTTTTCTAGAAGCCACAATAATAGCAACAGTGACCATCTAATATTCTTCATTTTTTACTTTGTAAACATTGTAATGTTGCCTTAAAGGAAATTAATTAATTTATTCATTTAGAGAATAGTTCACTACTAGACTAAACTACTAAATACATTTATAGTTAGTAGAATGAAGTAGTAAATTAGTTGCCCGGTGTGGTTGTTTGAGATCTACCTGACAAAGAGCAGACAATAAGTTGCTCATATAGAGGAGAGCTGAAACACATTTAAAGAAACAATTACATGTTTATTTAGAAAAAAACTTTTAGTAAAAACTAAAATGTATATTTGTTTCTAATAACTTGCGTATCAAATGTTGCAATATTTAATTATGTGTAATTTTCGATATCCCAGCACAATATATCTTGTTATAAGCACGTTACTCGATATAACTGTAGAAATGTTTTGATTTCTCATTTGTATAGTGAGTATTACTGTATTTAATTGCTCGGTATTGGGCTAGTTTTTAGCTTTTCGAGAGAATTTATTTTAAAGTTATTTACCTCTAACGCATATAGCGCCTATAGTGGAGATTCGTGCCACTTTTTGTGCTACATAGCTTAATACCTCTAGAAAAACTGTAATCAGCAAGTCAGAAGTATTTTTATTGCGTATTACGTTTTAGTGAGTCAGTAGTATTTGGAATGCGTACTACTTTTAAGTAACTCAGTAATGTTTGGATTGCATATTACTGTTTATTAAGTCAGTAGTATTTAGATTGCGTATTACTTTTTACTAAGTCAGTAGTGTTTGGATAGCATATTACTTTTTAGTAAGTTTAGTAGTATTTGGATAGCGTATTACTTTTTAATAAGTTAGTAGTATTTGGATTACGTATTACTTTTTACTAAGTCAGTGGTGTTTGGATAGCATATTACTTTTTAGTAAGTTTAGTAGTATTAGGATTGCATATTACTTTTTAGTAAGTTCAGTAGTATTTGGATTGCATATTAGTTTTTAGTAAGATAGTAGTTTTTGGAATGCATATTACTTTTCAGTAAGTTAGTAGTAATTTGATTGCATATTACTTTTTAGTAAGTCAGTAATGTTTGGACTGCATATTACTTATTAGTAAGTCAGTAGTATTTAGATTGCATATAACTTTTTAATAAGTCAGTAGTGTTTAAATTGCATATTACTTTTTAGTAAGTCAGTAGTATTTAGATTGTATATTATTTTTAGTAAGTCAGTAGTATTTAGATTTTATATTAATTTTTAGTAAGTCAGTAGTATTTAGATTGCGTATAACTTTTTAGTAAGTTAGTAGTATTTAGATTGTATATTAATTTTTAGTAAGTCAGTAGTATTTAGATTGTATATTAATTTTTAATAAATCAGTAGTATTTAGATTGTGTATTACTTTTTAGTAAGTCAGTAGTATTTAGATTTTATATTAATTTTTAGTAAGTCAGTAGTATTTAGATTGCGTATTACTTTTTAGTAAGTCAGTAGTATTTAGATTGTATAGTAATTTTTAATAAGTCAGTAGTATTTAGATTGCGTATTACTTTTTAGTAAGTCAGTAGTATTTAGATTTTATATTAATTTTTAGTAAGTCAGTAGTATTTAGATTGCGTATTACTTTTTAGTAAGTCAGTAGTATTTAGAGTGTATATTAATTTTTAATAAGTCAGTAGTGTTTAAATTGCATATTACTTTTTAATAAGTCAGTAGTGTTAAATTGCAAATTACTTTTTAGTAAGTCAGTAGTGTTTAAATTGCATATTAATTTTTAGTAAGTCAGTAGTGTTTAGATTGCATATTACTTTTTCGTAAGTAATACGAATACCTTGTAAAAAATGGTTTTGACATTGCTGAATTAACTAGAATGATAGTTGGGTTCACTTTTCTAACTAAATTGCTTTTCTTGGTTCAAAACCTCTAATATGTATTTGTTATGTCTTTTATTATTGTAAAATATTTCATACTTGAAACATTTCATCCACGAACAGTCGTTTACAAACTTTAAAAATTATTATAAATAAATGTAAAACACATTTTGAAACGGTTTTTTTTTACTTATAAGGTAGGTTTTACAACTAGACAACTTTGGGTAATAATTAATATAAATTAATTACTGTAATATTTTTATTTTATTATCCTTAATAAACTCTTTTTACTGGATATGTATGATTCGAACATAAATTTTCTGTAACATTCCAATAAATAATATTTGGTTTGATATATTTCGTCAATTAAACCATTTCTGAAACAGAAAATATCTCAACACTCCAGCATAATTTATTAAAATTATATTTAATGCAACTTCAATTATGAAGCCAAACCGACCTTAATCTATAACTTTATGTATTTGTGTGTGTCAGAAAAAATTAAAAATTACTCATATATCTACTACAATTATTTATTCTCTTATTAAGATTAATAAAAATACATTATTTAATATGAATAGTACAATAAAGTACTTAGAAATATAAATTAGTAGTAATGACATGAACATTGAACACTTTTCTTATTAATAAAAAAAATTAAGTCAATACATACTATACTTTTACTAACAAATTTGTCATGTACACCATTACTAAAAGTACTTTGCTAGTCGTTGCTATATACTGGAACAAAGCCTTTCTTTAAAAAAATTACAAATTATCCTGAAACCAAACTAGAGCTATTTAAATTTCCATAAGTTTTACTTAGTAAAAGATTTAAACCAATTAACCTCTCTGTACCAAACGTGGGATATGTCACTGTGAAGCAACACGATCACCAGTTTGGAAGTCTTCTTGGCCTGAAAGTACAAATATAATTGCTATAGTACTATATTTATAGCATAATTTAATATAATTTACTTCTTTGTTATTTAATGATAATTGGTAAGAACTCTCTCTTGTAATTTTTAAATATTGACTCAATCAAAGTAGGATCAAAACAGAAACGTTCAATTAGACAAGGGCAATATAAGAAGTCATATAAGGAGCGGTATAAAGTGAAGTGGCACCTAAAGTACAAACATATTTTGACCAAAAGCTTTGGTTAGATGATCCGAGGATGACAGAAAAAGTACTGAAACAACTTGGTCTAGTTTAGGAACGAGAGATCATTGTGAAAGAATGAAACTTGCTTGAGCACAAAAAAGAGCCAACTCATATAAATATCATTGACTATATTCTACGTTGTCCCATACAAGAATAGTAGTAGCATTATATACTGTTGAAATATATAAGTAATTCTGTATCAACATTATGTTGAGTTGTCTACTGTTCATTTACTATTCTTTGTCTATGTTTTTACATTGTTCTCAGGTGTATTGAACCTAATACTAAATTATGTTTTAGTTTTCAGGTTAAACTGTAATAATATATTAAATTATAAAACGATTTAATTTAATATTATACTTCCCAATTTATCAAAACAAAAGCTTTATATCATATTTAATAAGGCTATACAAATTGTTTATAGGTGTGTTTAAACATTTTCACCCTGCATCCAAACTAATCATATTTTCAAAACTATGAATAGTTAAAAAGGTTTTGAAAAAAACAGCTTTGATTTAGTTTTTTTGGTAACACTTTTATGGTGTAGATATGAATTAAACTTAATACAATTTGTAGTAAGATTAACTTTATTGTTTGAAACTTAAAATTTATTTTCTTATATGTTCCTTTTTATTATAATAATTTTATTTTTATTATTATATCCTTTTTATTATTTATTATTCATACAACTACTTTATAGGTGCAAAGGGGGCACCCCTGCTCAGTTCACGTGCTATCCTCAACACTTGCTGCGCAAGTGACTTTTGACAGTAAATGTTGGTAGTTAAACTGAATTAAGTAAAATTATAATATTGAATTTATTTACAGCATATCACTTACTGCACTTGCTTTGTCATATAATTTTCAAGATAAACACTAAACAATATTACTTATCCTATTTTATTTGCATTAATTCCATTTAATTTTGTTTTACAGCTTGAAAATACTGTATATAGAAAACATTTAATTAATTGCAAACGCTTAATCATCAATAGGTTAAATGTCAAACATACAAAATAAAAATTTTTATTTATTTGTAAAACAGTGCTTATTAATTTACTAAAATCAACCCAATGGTATCCTTAAGTAACAAGCTTTTAGGGTTAGTTTCTACCTCTAGGAGTATTTTATCTAGATAAAAATACTTTAATTTTCCTATTTAGCCTATAGGAAATGTTAACAAACATTTGTACTAAATTTCTGCTCCGTATGATTACGGGAAGTCGGAGAGTTAGTGAGTGAGGACTTTCTCTTTTATATATAGAGATTATATATTTAATTTAAGATCCTAAAAATATCAGAATATTGAGAAAATAGTATAATGACACTTACTTCATGAGTAATCGTGAAAGAGTAGTATGTAACTAGGAATATCTGCAAACTCAGACATGCCAATACTACCACAAGTGATAGAAAGCCCCAAGGAAAGTTAACTTCTTTAGGATTGAAAACCACTCTAAAGGCTGGAGGAACAGACGTGATATATTGAAAAACGAACCCCAATGAAGCAAGTAGCTGCACTCCGTACAAAGAATTAATTATTTTCGCTGTATTTCCCAGACGGTCATGCAGACACTGGGTTTTCTTAGCCATGGTCACATCATAACCTACAAACACATAAATAATAATGTTCAATAAGAAAATCCAAATACTGTAATCACGTGGTGCCTGGAGTAAACTATTAAAATTTATCTTATTTACATTTAAGCGACTGACTTTGTTTACAACTAATGCGTTCCGAATACACTTAACATTGGCAGTTTACTATTATCATAGAACTTAGGCTTAAGCGGCCAGTGTTATAACTATTATGTCAGCTTTGTAAACAATAATATTCTATAATATTCTATGGCTGTAAAATTGTGTGATGAAAGCCAAGTTTCTATGAGAACCACAATGATGATATCGTTCAGCTGGTACTAGTCAATAATGAAACAATCTCGTTCAACTTAGATCGGATTCCACGTACATTTTGATAAATTACAGTGAGGTCTGTCATTGTGTACCTATGTTTGAAGCTTTCTCCGTTTACTCAATGGGCCCGTATATGTGGTTTTTGTGAAGCACACCCCGAAACGGTCACCCTAAAGAACCACCTGGCAAATATTCTGGTTTATTGATTATTTCAAAATCACATTCAACTAAAGAGACATGAAAATAATTATAGCTATCAGCCCTGGTTTTTAGCCTAGTGACAGCAAAATATGATATTTACAAGTCCTAATGATGCATCATTTTCTGTGGTTCAAGGCTTAAACTTATTAATAAACTAAGCCCCTTTTCATAACTGATGGAACATGAGTCTTTCTCAGTGCCACTACCCATAACTATCTTGGAGGTTCTATGCCTTTTCGGTTGTTCTTCACTTAGATGATATTTAGATATTAGATTGTGATGACCTTTCTTAACTAGAGTGAACCATTAGGGAGCACCAGAGGCTGCCCATCCAGCGCAGTCATGGGCATTTACAACTGGGTAGAAGATCTCTCTGGGCCTGATTGGCTGATAAAAATCTCGTCAGGACGCTCCAGAATTACCGCTTGTCGTTCGGCATTATTCTTTCGTATAGGCTTTGCAGGTTATTGAACAACGCCATCGTCGGGTGGTCCTGCCATGAACAGTTTAAGATCAGGTACCAAGGTTTTCAAATATTTGTTTTCCTTAGTTAGTTTCATAATTTCGGAATTCATTTCCTTAAAATGTTTGTCCAAAGACTTCAGGACTTCAGCTATCCTGGATGGCTGATAGAAGTTCCGAATCTGAAATCGGCGGTAAACCTCCAGAATGTCACACAAAGAGCATTACACATGTTTATATTTGCTACAAAGCAAAAGTGATTGTTGGATATAACATTGTTACGGTTGAGTTAGAAGAATATCTCCCTCGAACTATCATTTTATGTATTTTATAGATTACACTTAATAACCAGATTGGTCTATAGTTATTGTTATCAGAAGAGGCATTTTATTTACATATGGGCTAAGCTTTACATGTTGTAGAAAATTCCAGAGTTAATACTCAGATAAACTAAGTGGAGTAGGGCAAAGAAGAGATACTTTATTTGATTTGGGGGTGTATACAGAGATGTTATCATGTCCAGGGGCTGATCAACACGCAGGAAAACCCCTGTTTTAGGATGAATTCAAGTATAATATGGTAACTTTTTAATTTTAAGTGTGAACTTTGTTACTTTTTTAGTATAACAAAATTTTCTGATTTTCAGTTACACACAAAGCACCTTTGGAACTCTATATTTTACAATTTTTTCTTCAATAATTAAGGAATGTTTAAAATAACAATCCATACAAAGAAATAATTTTAGTTAGTGTTAAATATTACTTATGTACAAACCACTTTGCAGACATTAGCTTGAAATTCAAGCAAGACTACTCAGAGGACTATCTTTTTTTACGGAAATAACTTATGTGTGTAATATAAAATTGTTAATTTGTTATACGTCCGGCCAACCAGCAACAAGTTATTCAATACTCAGTGAAATTATTGTTTGAAAGAAGTTACCTATTTATGTACAGTATATTTTTTATTTATGGTCGAAAATTGTATTTAAAATAAAATTATTTTTAAATGATTATCTAGCCCATAATGTATATGATTTTTAGGCTATTAGTTACTTTGGTTGTTGTTATAAAATATTATTTTTTAATGTTATATCGATTTATATTCCAAAATATTTTACAATAATAATTAGGTTCTATATTATTATCACAAAAAAGGTGAAATAATATATATTTTTTAAAAATAATAGAAAAATTATTTAGTTGTATTTAAACAGGTTTCCTTTTGCAGATTTAAACATTTTAATTATGTTTACCTCAATGAGTTTACTTTTAAATAATACATTTTATATCTAGCATAAAATTAAACAAATTTGTCTGGTAGTTAAAATGTTATTTACGAATCTAATATAGTAAAACTTAACATAACAAATTAAAATTCATTTTTATACATACATATTAAACACGTTAATACGTTAATGTAACTTTAAAGTGCTATAGAGAATAATTTAATTTTTAATACTAGAAAATATACCAATGATGAGAATTTTAAGATTGAATAATGTATCTATGAAAATGTATAGTTGAATTAGGTTTGGCTAAAACTGTTCTGTGAATTTGACTGTATATAATGTACTTTATATTATGTAAAGAATCTTAAATAAAACCATTAAAAGCGCTGCTCTCACCCACACTTCCAGTTGCAGAGATGATTATTGTCGCCGCTCTCAATGGAAACTGTTCCTGCTGGGGCTGTTATTGTAACACCCCTCGCTGTCATTATGTAACAGTCTTTTTGTATTACGACGACGTTGCACTCTCAATAATTACTCTCAATTTCAATATTTCGCCTGCAAACAGTAATTTCTGCATTAATTTGTTTTGGTAAAATTAGTTTCTTTAAGGTTTGAAAAAGATTGGATTTAGAAAAATAACGTAATGCAGATGAAGGGAATATAATGAAGTTCTTAAAAAAATATTAATTTAACAGTTCACAATAACAATATTACTCGGTGTGTACTTTAGTTTCAAAACACTGTAGCAAAAATAAATAGTGTATTGCATATAGAGTTTATGATTTTAGTTTAATGAGATGAAACAAAATTAACATTCAGGTAATATTTAAAAAAAAACACAATTAATATATAATAAAATTTGCGTAAAATTATATGAACAGTTAATTAATTGTTATTACTACCTTGTTTTACTAATTCAAAATATCTTAAACAATGTTTGTATAAAAAGATAGTTAATTAGCCTAATGGGCAAGGAGCCTGTGCATAGGCTCGAGTTGCAACTATTTATTGTGTTAATTTATGTTTAATTTTAATAAATTTAATGATTAAAGTATTGAATTTAAATATTCACAATTACTACCAAAATTATTTATTGTAATGTAAAATATGTAATTCAAATAAATCATAGTATATATTTATGTCACAGTATAACAAATAAATAAATAAATTTAAGACGCACGCACTCGTATGATACTGTTGCATAATTTTTTTCTGAAACTAAATTTCTTTGGATAATTTGTATGATTAAATTTATACTTGTTTTTAAACAACGAGTATGTAATTAATACACTGTAATAAATAATATAATTAAACTAAAAATTACAAAGTATTAAAATATTACTTTAAAATTCTTCAAATAAGCAAATATAATATAGTATTTCAATATATTTTTTCCTTTCACTATA
Organism: Stictocephala bisonia; assembly: GCA_035578905.1. Classification (NCBI taxonomy): domain Eukaryota; kingdom Metazoa; phylum Arthropoda; class Insecta; order Hemiptera; family Membracidae; genus Stictocephala; species Stictocephala bisonia. The sequence goes on along the minus strand of JAQJVL010002323.1, from coordinate 35,363 downwards.
TCCTACTACATAGATTCTATAAAATTAGTATAGTAATACATGGAATTAATTCGATACATTATACTATGTATGGTTGCTAGCACCTGTTTAATAATCTTGTTACATACTTTACATATCATAATAAACAAAATAATATATGTTAAGTATCCAAAAAATAGCTAACTATTTTTGCTTTCTACTGGTAAAAATATATCTGGATCTAACTGTTATTACACTTCTATTTAAAACGAGCCATATTCTGAATATACATGGATACGATTAAAAATGTCTTGCATTATCGAATTGATTATTTAAATTGCAAAATTTCAAATATTTTGTCTAATAGGACTTTAAAACAATTTGATAATTTAGTAAAAAAAATCTACCTAAATAATTAAAATGCCATTTTAAAATGTTAAGGATGAATAATGAGGATGCTAAATTTATTATGTAATTAAATAAAGACATTATAACATCTCTTCATTAAATTTATCGATATGAAAAGAATATGTAACAGGAATTGATAGTATATTTTACAGCCTAGTAGACGTATATAAGAGTGTAATGTCCATTCCAGTTTAAATTAACGATCTTAAACACAACAAGTATCGTGGCTCCCAAGACTGTGAATGGAAAATAAGTTTACCAGTTTTCATAATTTAAACCCCAACTAGAATATCTACCAGAACCAACTGAAAACATACAATAAAATTGTATATCGAAAATCCAATAACGTTTAGATTACATTTTATTTTACACTCATTCAGAGCTAAATGTTCTTTTACAATTGGGGTCTAACTTATCAGTCGAAATTTCAATGTTTACAACATCTGAACCGTCATCTAGCTTGATAATTGATAAAGATACAAAAATGAACAAGATCTTAAATTTCGATATGTGAAAAAAAAATAAAAATTTACTAAAATAAATTACACCCTGCATAAAGTATACGACAAAAATCTAGGAATTATGACCAAGGATACATAAAAAAATAAAAGAAAAATTATAGTACAGCATTTCATTAATTATCTCTTTTATCTCTTTCTGCAGCAAAATTATTTTGCTGTTTGATAAGTCAGCAATTAAAACGTATTATATTTAAATGATTTACTCCAAGCCACCGATGATTAATTTCAGCACCACCAATGATAAAATATGCAGCAGGGGTGCCAACATGATTAACCCACACTCCGTGCTCCACACTTTATCGGTTATGCTACCAGGTCATTCCATATGGTCCTTCGATTATTCTCGGTTATTATGATACAAAATGTTCTGCTCTCAATTAAAAATAGTTATTTACAGCTGACTTTAGATAACACAATAACTGTTGTTTCTTTACTGAGTTGCTATGAATTTTGAGGGAGAAATATGACATATTTTAGAGTTTTGGTGACTTTGTAAATTGTATTTTAGTGCTACTTGTTTTTAAGTTTCAAGTATTTTTAAGCATGCATGATTTTTTATAAAATTATTTTTGATTGTAAGGTATGTATATATGGAAAAAGACTGGTAATAATATCTATGAACATGTAAAACAGGATTTCGTTCTTCTTTAAACAAATCTTTAGAAGATGATTTATTTCAAAATCACATGTTTAAAAAAATACTATAAAATGTAATTTTCGGTCATTAATTAAAGAGATTTTATGATACTTGATGTTTTAAATATGAATAAACTCTTAAGATAGTTGATAACTTTGTACTACACAGTCACTTGTCATAAATGTGTAATAAAACTGCTCTCAGCTGTCATTAAGTAGAAAACGACTGGTAACAGAGAACCAGATCCGTACTCATTACTGACTTAATGCAAAAGCGTACTTGAATTTACTCACGTCCCTTTTTATACCAACTACAGTAATGAGTTTTAATGAAGCCGTCCCATTACATAAAAAAAAAAGAAACAGCAATTGTAATTAAAAGAGGGAGCAGCATTCTTCAGTAAGCCCCTGGATTATACAAGGTTTCAATTCCAAATAGAAATGTTCATTTTTACTTAAAGTTTAGTTTATCGATTTGTTATTAATTGTTTTAAGTCAAAGTAACTAATTACAATATTTGAAAACAACACATTGATTACGTTGTGTTTAGTAATGTAAAAACATAGACCCGAATAGTCTTAATTCTTATATACATTAGTATTTATGTATAGGATGACTTTTCTTCAAAAACGCAGGCAACCTAAACTATGTTATATTTTTTTTGACATATTTAGTATTTATTTGATATGTAAGCGAGTATTCAACTTGTGCAGTTTACTTTACTGCTCTTTATAATGTCGATGTGTTAATTAACAGAATCTTAAACTCTAAGAGCAATAGTTTATAATACCCAATAAATCCAAATTGAAATACTATGATCTCAAACCCTTTTCGTTGCAGTATACCCTTGACTAATTTGTATTACCCCATTTTCTGATTATTTTATGTCAATTTTACGAAATCTTGTTTATTTGAAAAATATTTCAACTCCGTTAGAAAATCAAGCCGTAATCCAAAGCCAATTATTTTAATATTTTCTATAAAAATTGTTTAAGTTACGTTCGCATTAACCGTGATGTAAACTTGAGAGGAAGTATCGTTAACCACGATGTAGGTGGAAGTATAATATTCGTAATTTCAATATAATAGGAAATATATTTAATCCTGATATAAGTGGAGGAGAAAGTATATTTATTCGTGATGTAAGTGGAGGAGGAAGTATTGTTTACCTATTATAAGGAAAAGTACATATATCTCCAAGATATATAATTAAATTTTTATAACCTTATAATGTATGTAGGCTACTTAAATATGTGTCATATTTAAGAATGATGAAATAGATGAGGAAAAACATCTTCGATGGACTTTTTTCTCCAATTCATTTTTAACAACTAAATTTAAACTAATTTACATCAAAAACGATTTATATTTCAACTTCTAGAGTTGGAAATACAGATTGATGCAAAAACTGTTCTTATTTAATTTCCATGAATAAATAATAAACTTTTTAATGTAAAAAGTGAAATAGAAAACAATTTTAAATATTTATATGGAGTTATTTTTTTAAACGTCACAATTTCTTTATTGTATCATCATTTCAAATTAAAGTATACCAAATATTTATATGAAATTCGGTTCACTTTTTTAACATACCATTGTATCTGTTAAACATTCAGAGTGGTGACCCAATTCTCTGTGACAGGAAATATGAATGTCCCTGTGGCGTTGCATGTAAAAATGTAATATCTCGAAAATAAAGCCACTGGTATTTAATTATTAATGTTTTCGTAAGTGCTAACAATATTAACGGAAATGAACAACAATTTTTGTACTTGTAAACAACTTGTTACTATATTCTATATACATTAACAGTTAATTATTTGTGTCACATAATAATACTACAAAATTATGTCAACTATTGACATACTAATGTGATGAAGTCGTTTCATTACATATATTATTTACTATAGTTTATTAACTATTACTAATGTATATTTATGTAAAATTTCTGGAATCATTTAGAGTCTTGTATTATTAGGTCTGAAAATATATATTTTAAAAAAACTAGTTACTTTGTACACCTTCTACAAAACAGATGTAGAAAATTTTACAGATTTATATAAATGCTATAGAGAATTTATTACATTATTGTTACGTGAACATAATTTATAATCTCTGTATAAGTATGTCTCCAACAAATATTTGTATTGTAGTAATAGAAACAATTTTAAAACGTTAAAAAGAATAGATAAACCAATATTTTAAAGGATGAAACCCTCCTCAATCACAAGTTTAAATTAAGTAAATCTGTTGCTGTGGGTAAAAAGATTTTTCCTTCGTCTCCTATTTTGAAATTATGATACCTGGAAGAAAAGTAGCTTCATTAGCCTGATTGTATTGAATCTCTTTTGCTTATATTTTCTGAATATTCTCTCTGCTTTCATAAGATTGGTCATATTTTATCGTGACAAAGATGTAAAATACATCAAACAAATATTGTAGTTTAAAACTAAGAAGTTTATTTGCTTTTAATTTTTGAAATAAAAAATATCAGTTATTAACTGAATAATTTTTTAAAAGAGCTTTTAGCTGTTTAGTGAAGTTACTTATCTACACTTCACTTGAGTAAATATAAGTAACATCAAGTGATATAATCATTCACTTGACATCATATTTTCGCATATCAAAAAGTCTTAAGAAAAAAATGTAAAAAAGTATGAAGGAAGATAATAATGTACAAAATTTAAATACCGATCAAAATAAATGTTATAATAAAAAGAGCCAGGAGATAATATTAAAATTATTAATGTTATTTTATTAAATATATTATCAATATGTAATTTAGTTTAAAGGGGTTAGTAAATTAAGTCTAAAAGTTTACAAAAATTAGATAACTATATTTTTTATATTATTAATGTTTAACTATTATTGTTTCCTAAGGGAAAGGGGGTGACTAGTACATCCCAGACAAGTAGGCTTGTTCGTACCTGAATAAGTTTCTCTTGTTTAGACGTGTTGCATACATACATACTAAACTGCTTTTCACGTTCTTACTACTGGCCCAAAATATGGAAAATAGCTTGTTTCATTTTATATTCTCTTTGTAAATAGCTGAAATGGCAAACTAACATAACAATATCAACAATATATAGGTTTGATGGTACTGTAACCATGGTACCAACTTAAATAAATGAGTCTAAAGAAATTACTAAAAACTATCCCCATATTTAACAATAAACAATTAAAACTTAGAAAATTACCAGTTTGATTCACAGATATGTTTTTGCCATAACTAAAAAAAATCTTAAATTAGAAATAACTTCTTTCCTGATAACCTAATCAAAACTGTTAAATTTTTTTGAGAAAATTTTGTTTTTGCATATTTTTCCCGTTTAAATAATTTAAAATAAATTTCAAAAAGTGAAAAAATTGTCTGGAGATATTGTCTACATACACCTACATAATTGATCCATCTGTTTGGTCTCCAGGGAACTGCACATTTATTCAGACAGACACACATACAGACAGACACCAGCTTTTTTTAACACTTTTTGGGTTCAGTCTAGTACAATGGATTTTTAGACCAACTTGTAAAGAATTTTTTTTTTATAATCACAATAGATTCTTTATGCTAACGCGTATAAGAGAAAGTAAAATTAAGGAATATCTAACACATATATTGATTAAGGAGAATTTTACGAATCTTGTCAAATTCTATTATTAAAATAAACATACACTTTACATTTTATACCTTAGTATACAAAATCCTTTTAGGATTATACCTGTTCACATCAACAACAAACAGTGGTGGGTGGGAGGACCATCAAAGTGAAAGTGGAGAGAACAACGATTATATAAAGCCTGTGACTCAATTTTTTTGAAGGATATTTAGATTTTTCTGTAATTACAGTTTACCAGGGACACAGAAAAAGACTAAAGATCAAAGGTAGAAACGATTACATTTTTTGGATGTGGTAAGAGGTTGAAAATTGATCGGGGCCTTCTATCTTAGAGTTTGACAACTCAATTTCCAGAGAGGCCAAAGAGTTGATCTTCTTTCACAGAAATACATTGAGTGTAACTAAAATACTGAGCGATATTTTTAATTAATTAAAAATAAACAGTTTTTAGTGGATGTATAACTTTTAAAAACAGACTTACGTACTAAGTAATGAAAATGTTGTTCTTTCTATTAAGCTTAAAAACATGATAATTTTTCGTTCAATAATAATTGAAAAAAATACTTCAAAATAGGAATTAGTTAAAGGATACTTAAGCAAATATAATTTATGACCACCTCTTTCCAAAGTGAATACAAAATGGATGCAGATATTTTCCATTTGGTCGGCCATATAAATGGTTGGTTCTGCAGTTAAATAATTATTTTGGCCCGTAAAACACTTTCAGGGAACCTAAGATGAACTTATAAATGATATAAATTTCCTTAGTATCCTTTACTAAAATTTGAGACTAACGACGTAAACTGTACACCAAGCTCTTTGGTTGAAATACTGTACATGCAAATTCGACTTTCGTGGTCAGTTTTTTGCCTGTATTATCATTGTCTATAAGGCTACTAGATGCAATTTGCCGCAAAAATAGTGGTAGTATTATACGAAAATATAATCAATTGTAAGCCAAAAATAATTTTTTAAATCTTGTTCAGTGTACTGTGAGATTTACAAATGAATTATTCAAAAACATATATGAAATTAAAATAAAACTAATGAAGCATTTTTTTTTTACTTATTTTCATAAATTAAGATTAAAAATTTTGATTTATTACTCAATTGATTTTATTTCAATATTTTGAAAATTAAATTTAAAAAAACATTAAAACAAATTCTTTTACCTACATTCATGTCACTGCTAGTTGTTTTAATGGAATATTTTTAATAAATATCAAATTTATAATAAAGAATTTTCTCGTGAATTTAATAAAATGCGTTGTCTTTGACAAGTGTTAATGGTACAAACAATAATATAAACTATAGGTTTTTTATTCATATATGAAACAGTTTAGTAATCAATTAATTACAGATTATATTTATTTTTCAGTTTTAATACTCAGCTTTAATTTGTACAAATATGATTTATAAAAGGACATGTTATTTTAAGTATGATATAATTTAAATGAAATATTAGTTGAGGGTGCAGCAATACTTCAAGGTGTCTAACTACCCTTGAAGTATTGGTACCACCCTCCCAGTACCACTGTACGTGAATGGGAGGGCGGGTGGTTCAGTACCACAGTACATGTGTGGTAGGGCGGGTGGGCCATTACCACTGTACGTGTATGGAGAGCGAGTGTGTTTACTTTATATGATTCGCCTTGACGATAATATAAGGTACAGCAAACACGATTGTAACAGTTGTCATCCAATTTAATTTATACCAACTTTAAGCTCTTGGAGAAAGTATTTGACAGAAGACTTCTACATCAGTTAAAGGTTTTTTTCTACATCATCCACTGCCTTGCAAGTTTCATACTGGAGGACCTCGGTTACAGGCCATCCCTATCGGAGGGAAAAAATTAGGAAATATATGTCTTCTAAGGTATGTTTGCTGATGTCCTATCTCTCCTAATGTACTAATTCCTTCATTACTTGTCTAGTGCCCTTTAACCTAACCTAAAATTTGAAATAAGATTTTAAGTTGTAAAAACCTTATTTAAACACTTTACAATACTAATGAGACTATACTGTATAATAGTATTCAAAATACCAAAATTGGTCCACTTCAGAAGCATACGTCAATTATTATTTCTTGATCAGCGAATCAGACACTTCACTGTCAGGCTTCATTAATTGCAATTGTACAAGACTGTTTCAGTCCTAAAAACATTCCCAACTTCCATGAAAATATGGCTTGTGAAGGCATCCATAAAAATATGGCAATACCTCTGTAGGTGTATAGGTGGGTGGGTGGGTCGATGCCACTCTAGTTGTATAGGTGGGTGGGGCGATACCACTGTAGGTGTATGAGTGGGTGGGTGGGTCGATACCACTGTAGGTATATGGGTGGGTCGATACCTCTGTAGGTGTATGGGTGGGCATTTATGGCATTTAACTCGGTAGAGATATCAGTGTTTTACATTCATTTAACTTTTATTGAACTGACTCGATTGGTAGTTCCAATTATTTTAACCTAGATTTCATAGTTTGCAGTTGGATGCAATGCATAGATTACTGTATTTTACTGTATCGAATGTCACAAATCCTTATATATAATACGTGATAGCTTTATTTGCTAACACAACTCCACCCTTAGTTTTGATCAATTTTAATGATTCAAGAGTAATAAAATATTCCTTAATAGAAAATTTACAATGAGCTCTGAATTGTTTAATGTTTTCACGTGAACCCCACAAAGTACGTTTTGTCACCCACAAGAAAAAATGGAGTAGAGATTTATTCAAATTTTAACAGCTGTTGTAATGAAAATGATGATGTTTACAACATGTTAACAACTGTTGGAATCTAAATAATAATGTTTGTGATACTGTGAATGTTACCGATTTTAGGTACGTAAAAGAGTTACCGTAGGCCGATTCGTCACAAGTGCAGTGAGAGACGGGATTGGCTGTTTAATTTGAATGTATGTACAAAGGAATACCATTACATATTCATTATTTATTAAAAAGATTATTCTTAAATCCTTTCTATACTTTTATTCATTTTCTTCTGCAGAGTAAAATGTATATGTAAAGCTAATACGAGTTTTCAAGTCTACATGTAAAGTCCTATTCCACATTAAACATCACAACACTTTATTGAACAAACATTCTGATTACTTTTATCAATCACCTACTGGACTAATTACACAAATAAACCTATTATCAATGCACAAAACACCTGTTATTTTGTTTCTCCTGTGTTTGTAAGCCAGTTCAGTTTTACAATGGTAGACTCAGGCTCCGGAAGCGGTGGTAGGCAAGGGGCGAGGAAGACTACCATTGTTAAGGTTGTCTTACAAACATTCGCTCAAATAAGGTCACTTGTTCCAAGGGTGACTAATCGGACTGCATTCATTAGTTTAGGTTAGTAATGCACAGCTGAGTCTAGGGTTATAAAAATTGTGCTTGTAAATTTTTGCAACTGACGGATAAAAGAGATTAAAACTTTAAGAACACTAGCTTGGACTTACAATAAGTATAAAATATTATCTATCGTGTAATCAATGTTAGGCTAGAATGTTAGCAACAGCAGGAATAAAAAAATATACATTATCCACGTTGAAATTTATGCTTTCATAATTTTCATAATAGGATAATTAAAACATATATTGTTATAAAAAAAAAAAAAAAACTAAATACGGTTTAGGTGAACCTAAACCTAAACAATTATAAATTGGTACCATATAAAACTACGTTGGGGACGTGGCGCATTATAAATAAATACTATTGTAATGACCAACTAACTTATTCAATAAGATTCTACTTTACGAACGACTTTCAACATAATCTCTAAGGCAAATTTACACTTATTAAAACATTACAATGTAATAAATAGTATTATAATAAAACAATAAAAAGTTACGTAAATATCAATAATGTGTTTAAGTGGGTTTTGTTTAGTATTTACACTTTTACTAAATCGACAAAAGAAACATTTAAGGACCTTAAGCAGGATTTGCAAACTGTCCTTGGTGTTCCTATTTAAATGCTAATGCTTTTCATTGGATTTGAGGCTAATTTTCTTATCCCTGCAAACTTCTAAAACATTGGAGGAAAACTCGTATAAAACATTGTTTGATTAAATACTCTTACGACAAATTGTCTTGTAAGTTTAACAAAAAAACTAGTGTGTTTCTAAACAGAGAAACATACTGACTACAATAACATTAGGTGTTGTATGCCTATTTAATGACGAGTTCTTAAACATTTTAGTCATTGTAAACAATTTTGTCGGCAAGCCACTAATATATTGTCAAATATAGTTACTGCATACATCAACGTACTACTGTTTTAAACTATTTAATGAGCTTTGTTTGTTTAATCGTATTACATATTCGGGTTTAGTCTCAGAATAGGCCATAAATATAACAATTGTAAAATTGTTTTGCTATTAATACTCACAAGGCATAGTCGTTACAATAAAAATAATGTTAAAGCATGAAAACACATAAGCGTTATGCAATATACTGATAGTCATAAAAAAGTCGCTGAATATAAAAATTATTTAAAAAAATATTTCGTCTATTTTTTTATTTTAAAGGGATGTACTTCTGAAAGTCTACAATATAATAAATTATTTACATTTCATCTAATAACATGTAAATACTACAAAGACAGTATCTGAATTATTGCATAGCCTATTTTTCGGCTAATAGTTATAACATTTCTTAAATTTCATCATATCTCCATTTATGAACCATTTTTATTAAGGTCATAAAATATTTTAGTATATTTTACTCGTGGATTATGGTTGTTATAATTAGTAAAGTAAAAACGACATTTACGTACTATTATGGACTTAAATATAATTTACTGAAATACCTTCTAACTAATTAACTGGGTAAATATCCAGGTATATAACCAGTCACACTATAACTACATATAATACAACCTGCCCATCTATAAGATCTACCATATAGTGTAGTAACAAAGTATAGAAGTGTTTGTTTCACTGACTTTATATATATAATATTATAACTGAATTATTGTGAACTAGAATTAAAAAATATGGCTTCACTTCTTCAGCCATTGATGCTAAACTATTTAAGTTAATAGGAATAGATGGATATTTACGACACAATTAAATGTAATAACAAAACTTTTTAAATAGATTAAAAACAGCAACACGTTTAAATAGGCATTAACTAAATTTTATAATATATAAGTGGCTTGTACTTTGTATTTATATAGGTTAATACAATTAAATCGAAAAACGAAATACGTAGGAATTCAATTTAAAAAATGTCCTTATAATAGTATATCTAGGTAAATTAATGTATTACGTAAAGTTGATTAGATTATTTATATAAATAAATATTACTAATAAAACACGAATAACTCTATCTAGGCGTTAAAAAATAGATTCAGTTTCTATTATCTTTACTCATGCATGAATACATGATTTTTTGTGTATGTTAGTTAAAAATCTTGAAATGGTGTATATTTTCCCTCTATTTTGTGACTTTCATCCGTGCAATGGATGTAGAATCAATTTGCTATTTTATTTAAATTTAAGTTATTCCAGGTGGTAAAGTCACCTTTATAATAACAGGAGGACAAAAGATAAATAACTTTTATCTATAAATAGTGAAAAAACGCAGTAAAAAATTGTTGCGAATGTAAATACTTTCTTACAATAGTTAAGTTACCCTTAACACTTACAAATACAAAGTAAATATGAAATATTAAAAACCAAATGCGTTTTACCATAACAATAAAACCTTATTCAAGTAAAATAATTAGTTTGTAGAGGAAACTTTATATAATTTTAGAAACAGTGTCTGTAATGTAGGATGAGAACTTGAAACATGGGAAAACAGAAGACTACAATCTGTTTTAGACTTTGCTATAGAAATGCTACTGTATTTTATTGGACTTGAGCCTGGTTTTTTTTTTATTGCCCAGACAACACTTCTGAAATGTCTGGAAGACTTGTATTGAGTTAAAACATTAGTTAGTCGGTGGACCCTCAAGCTGACTACGCTGAAAGTTTTATTTACTATGCCAACAAACTTTTTGCATATTGGCAACTTTATATTTATGTTATAATTTTAAAAATTATACTTTACATTAAGCCTAGCTAGTACAACAAAATTTGTCTCTAGTTTTTTTTTTTTTTTTTTTTTTTTTTTTTTTTTTTTTTTTTTTTTTTAATTATGATGAATAGTACAGAGTCAGAAAGATGTCAAATATTTAAAATTCTTCAAAAGCATTTGTAGATTCATTTACACTCTACAATACCCAGTATAATAAAGGTGCATAAGTAGTATTTATAAGTACAGTTGTTTATTTTAAACATTTACATGAATAATTAAAATCTCTATTGGTGATTTCAGATAAATAAAGCAACAGGCGTATTTAAATTAAGTTTAAGGACCATTTTGGGTCTCTTACAGTCAATAATTGGTTAATACTAGTTGAATAAAACAATAAAATATAATGTCATATTTGTATTTTAACATATTTGTCATTTAGATTGGACATGTATGGTTGGTGTGTTGAGTACGGTTGAAAATATCTTAATTTATTGTACGTGTCAGAAAAGTTTTACTTGTAAAACAAATATATAATTGAATTTGAAAACGACTGTCATTACTCAAAATATTTAAATAAGTTTTCTTGCCTTAATACACAGAAAGATTCATTGAAATAGAATGTATTCCAACTAAGATTTTATAGTAGTATTTATTACACAGGATTTAGCGTACACACAAATACATATTAAACTATTTCAATATTAGAAAATAAGCCACGTTAAAAGTTTTCTGTTCCGTAAAATGGAATATTGCAAAGACCTTTTTGCATAAATTACACAAAGTCCTCTGTTCTGAATTAACCTGTGAAAGAATAGCTTTATAAAACTTGGATGCCATTGCAATATGTTTGCTGGCAAACTATACCTATTATTTCCAAAATAACTCAGATAATTGTGGTCAAATTAATAACTTTTGTCTCAGGTAAAGAGCTTTTTGTTTGTGTTTTTCAATGACGTTTGGGTCGTTTGGACGTTTTACCTAAAAAGTAATGACATCAAATTGTTGGAATTTTCCAAAGAGGTACTGATCAGCTTCATTATGTCCTTTGTTGCTTGTATTTATATAACCAACACTGTTATCTTGGAAAATACACATCTGTAAGTGAGAAAAGTTGTATCTAATAATATCCAAACGTATGTACTTTGATGAAGAGTATGCAACAAAACCATTACGAGTCTCAACTGGAACAACGACGTATATTTTCACTATTTTGATTACTTACAACAGCCTTACACGTATTCTAAAATTATATGATCTTCATTTCATTCAAATATCGAAAACTTTTCTTTTTTTGACATCATTAGTTAAATATTTGTGTCTACATAAGTTTCCTCCACATGCGAGCTGTTTTCGATCCACATACACCAAGTGAAACCTGTATTTCGCCTGTATAGTGAAAATCTGAAACAGTTCCAATATTGTAAGAAACTAGTGGGTGTTAAGATTTTGCAACCTATATATGGAAGTATTTACTGTTTAAATTAATTTAACAAGTTTTTAAATTTCATTTATTGTCATGATAATTATAAATAACGTTAAACCACATTTTCATATTAAAATCTCTAGTTCACCTTCATTCTTCTTCCCTCCTATCCAATAATAGTTATTTTCTCAAAAAAGGTCACGCGTTGGTAGAAGTACAAAACAAGTGACGTCACAGCATCATTTTACTATATTTGAGTAATTATGCAAACTGTGCTTATATATAAAACTGAATTTTGTTTTTCTATTTGTTTGCCTAATGTTGTATTTCGTATAATATCAGATGCTACAATAGGATCTCAGGTAAATCTCTTTATTTTCTGATGAATTTATTTCTATGCTGTTTAGTAGCTCTACAAAGTTCTCTTTGTATATATTTGAATATGATATTTATTTTATGTTATTACATATTCAATAGACTAACATCTGCTAGTAAACTAGACAAACTATTTCAAACCAGAAGAGTTTCTTTTTTTCTATAAGTATAAGTTTCTCATAAAAAAAACAAACCTTACATTATATTTCTCCTATCCTTAGTATTATGTTTGTTGATCTGTGCTGTTCTGTCTGTGACTTGGAAACATCCTCATAATTGTATGACCTTTTATGTATACGGTTCCTTGTATATTTGGTTGTAAGTTCTCTGAATATTGTTTTTCAGGAATATTCAGTTGTGCTATGATTATACTTAACATATCAAATATTCTTGTTGCCGTCCATATAATAATAATCTTGTTGCCGTTTTATATATTAATATACAAAAAACACTACATATAAACCAAAGTTTACTCTCACTTTGCTTAAAGAAGAAAACGTGGCCCAAGAACAGCTGAGCAGCACTAAAAGGGGCTGTAAATCTTTAGAACTCCACTTACTGGTTGAGGTTCTTTATCGATGGTTTTCGGTTACTTTCCTTACCGATAACACTGCACACTCTTGAGTGAGTCAATGTATTACAGGTCTTTCAAAGTAATCTTGAACTAAAAGGTATCTGTTAAAAAAATACAATTTTTTTAAATTATAAACACATTTTACCATACCATCATACAAATCAATTAATTTAAGCAAATTTGAAATGTAAAATACAATTGAGAACCATTTTGATTTTAATAAATAATTTTATTGAAATTATAAAGTATAACGCTACACTACTACTTCAATATAAATATTGATTTGTAAATATAGGACCATTATGTAAGCATTAAAAATTACCTGAAACCTTTTGCTAATTATATTTTTATTTATTATTAACCTACCTTATAAGTTCAATTTTGAAATATTATTCATCGCTATGTTTTGTGTATAGTTGAATTTTTGTTTTAAAAGATATTAGTAGTTAATGTAACATTCATAATTAGTTTATATATTAGATGTATTTTCACCATTTAGTTAATGGGTCCAATTAAAAAACCCTAAAACTATATGTTTTTCATTGACATAACATAGAGTGGATTTCAGTTGGTATTTTTGTAACTCCATAACTACCGTTGGCGTAGAAATTATGCACACACTAATTTGATGGTTTTTCGTAAGAAACTTACAGGTCTTAGAAAAATAAATTCACAAAATTTTTCCCCGTTGTATTTTAAGTTGTGATGAGTGCATTTTATAATATTATTTAGAAGTTTTGATAATTTGTATCAAAGCTGGAAACAACAAATGTACCGGAATTCTAAATATTTTTCAGTGCACATCAAATTTACACTTTTACTGCTCTAAAACCCAACATTATGTGGCATTTATATTTTAATATCTGGTTAAAATGAATATTTTCTATATGTTTAATAAATTGTCTACTTTTTCATTTTGAAAATAAAGAGTTTTTACAATTTCCTGATAAGTTGTTTTCTTGGCTTCCAGAGGTTCGTGAAATTAATTACTTGGTCATGTTATAATACTTATGATACGTATAGTTACGATACATTACCTTCATATAAGTAAATAAATGCAGTGATATTATACTGATTTAAATCAATTAAAAATTAACAATTTCAAGTTATTAGAAATATTTTTAAATACATTAAAAATCACTGAATTTACTTAAACATATGAAAGGAATGTATGTATTACAACAAGACCAAGTTATTATTTTACGACCTCTAGAAGCCAAGAAAGCAAAGTTAAAGGGAAATGATAAGAACTTTTTTTCTTGAAAAGTTAAAAATCTAAAATATACAAAATATATGGCAATCTTTCCTACCAACCAGATATTAAAATAAAATTATCGGTTTTAAGAAATAACGGTGTAAATTTATGTAAAGTGAAAAATAGTTATGATACCGGTACTATTTATATTTTTAAAGCTTTAAACAAAATACAAAAATAATAATTAGAGGTAAATATTTACATATTAAATAACTTAAAATATACTTACTTCTACTTTTGAGAATATATGTGGTAATTTAGCACTGTAATAACACAGAATGTAAAAATCAAAATACATTTATTTGTATTAAACAGATTTTACAATCATGTTACAAAGGTCAAATATTATATATACAAGTAAAGTTACTGTAAAATGTAAATGTTAGCAACTGTAGCTAAAATACCAAATATTGGTGTACATGGGCAAAATAATAAATGTCGTCTTTATACTTAATCCTTATTAATCATCAACGAAAGAGTAAAAAGTTCCTTTTTATAAAAAGTGTTGCAGGGAAGCTAAAATGTCTTAAAATATTGTTGTGATTTCATGTTAGTTGGAAGTTTATTAAATAATGTTAGCCCCACATTTTGGGGAAGGGAAGCTGTTATTTCTAATCAATGGGAAGTATTCAATGTTGATCAAAATATCTGATATTATATTCATGCGGATTTGAGCCGGTTTGAAATTTGCAGATTTAAATTTGTAGAATATTATGATTTCATATACAGATATAATAAAGTGAAAATTTGAAATGATTCGAAAATTTCTTAACATGAAGTTCTTGTACTTATTAAAGCCACCATAGTGTATGGGTGGGTGGGTTGGTTAATTCCACCGTACGCGTCTAGTTGGGTGGGTGGGTTAATGCCACTGTAAGAGTATTGGTGGCCGGGTAGGATACCATACGTTAAAACAAATGTTTATCTAATAATCTTCCAAGCGCCTGTGCTAATAGTGATACAATTCCCGTAGTACATGTCAGTACCTGAATCACGGGTCAGCGCCGTCACATATTATAAATACGATCATACACATGAAATAAACAAGTGGTCACATTCAATTAATACTGAGCTAAATGTTTTTCTCCAGTTTTCCAAGGCTCATATAACGAATTTATTTCTTTGGTAAACGAATCACTCTCAATAAAGCAGTGCAGATGTGTTTGTAACACACTTGTATTTGTGACACACTTTTACATTCATATATGTAAAGTTAGTTAACGTCAACACACAACTACCACTATATCAAACCAACTTATTACCCTTGGACTTCTCATGAGGTCCGTTACACACATTTGGGTTTAGGTTCTAACTAAACCAAAGTAAGATAGTGATTATAACTTTTAAAATTAAAACCATAAATTGTGTTTTTTATCATTTCCAGGATATATTAACAATTTAATAAGGGTTTTCAACCTTCTAGGTAAATGCATAACATATGTGCACCTAATGCACATAATGAGGCTTAAGTCATTTATTTTCTAAGATTTATTTCCCTAAGGTTATATAAGGAAATATTTTCAAGAAATAGAAATTCAAACAAAATACAATTTTTCCTATCAAACAAAATAATTAGTGGCAAAGTTACTACAGTGAAGAAATGATTTACTGTATGTGTGTAATATGCAGCTTTTCTATAACAATATTCACAAGTCATGATTGTTGTATTGACTGTCGTAATCCAGTGTTGAGGTAATTGTCTTGCATATGAGCATGATCATATTTACGTCTTACTTGATTGTTGATATAATTTTTATCTATTTTTAAATAAGTGTTGTATAAATACAGTCAAAAAATAATAAATTAACGATAATTAAAATGGAAATTAACCTTTGCTTGGCGATTACTGGTAGTTAAAACCAATATATAGTACATATACACGATATATATATATATACGTAGTTTTATGTAACCTAACTTAAAACTGTATAACAATGAAACATCTAAATACTTCTTAGTATCCTTTGGATTGTAATATTTTTGCACAAAGAACATACGATATTTTACAATAGTCAAAGACTATTAGTAATAGGTTTATAGTTTTAAATTCCGTATATTACTCCTACACAGAGCCTAAACACTATATACAACAAGCTTAATATATTCATTAATAACAGTATACAAATGAAATAATTGAACGGTTAATTAAATTAATAATAGTGTGTTCACATACATTGTACTTTATTATATAAGTATTATTGGTACCTAACTAAACTGGAGTTGAATACGTATGTACTTCAAGTAGCAAGTTTGACTGATGTAGACTGCCTACTAGTGGTACATAATGTCAGATGGTAGTAAGGTAAGTACATCTGCCTATTTCTAAGTATACATAGATAATTATAAAGTTTATGCTGAAGTATACATAAATTATTCATATAAGCATAATAATTAAAATTTAACTACAATTGAAGATACAAAGTAATAAGTTCACTTTAGCACACCATGACAAGTTTCAAACTGCAAGTATCACTCGTTTTTGTGCATCACTATAACATTTTTGTAAATAATTCAGTACTAGATTACTCTTTTGACATATCTTCATTAATAAAACACGTTAATGAACAAGTTGCCAACACAGTTTGTTTGAGATCTAGCCGACAAAAACCAGACAATAAGTTGCCCATAGAGAGGAGAGCTAAAACACACAACATGTACCTTTAAATAAACAGTAATTAAATAAAAATCCCGTATTTATTTCTAAAACTTGGGTGCAAACATTTTCACGTAATTTGGGGAAACACGTACACGATACACGAGCTAACCCAATAAATCATGAAGATCGTGTAGTTATGTTACTGTTATTAACATTCCAAGCTTACAATAACAAAAACGACCTGTAACGTTAGATTTTACAATCATGATCGCTCTCATTCGTATATGAGTGGTGTCTGATTGGTCTTTTTTTAGATATTTGTTTTATACATTAAATTAACTCTGTGAAAGATTTCATTTTAAAGTCATTTACTTCATAGCACCTAGAACCAATGAGGAAGATTTTTGCCTTGCTTCATAGTCCACAGCCTCAGCTGTTAGGTTAGGTTAAGTTTAGCTATAAACTGTTATCAGTCAGTTAATAGTATTTGTTTAATATTTATTTTTAGAAATTCTTTCGTTTACCTTATACAGAAAAGTCTTGGTAAAAAGGTCTTAATAATTGTAAGTAGCATAAAAGACTTGTTTTCTTCAGCTGTTTTAACTACGCTTGTTACTATGATAAATATTTTATATTAACGAATTTTCTGACAATATTGCTAAAAATGTTTTATGCTCTAAGTAGTTTATTCACTTACAGTCAATCGTCAATATTAAAACACAGTAAAATAAATGTTTTATAACTTATCAGGTATATTTATATCAATGACTATTTTAAGTAATAATTGTGTTCTTTTAAAACTATGATATGAATTTGGATATAAAATCAATGCCACTGTACGTGTGGCATTGATGTTATCATTGATTAAGTATATAAATTCAATAAAATTCTTGTAAAGTGCCTCAATCTGCCTATTAGGTGGAATAGTAAGGTATTGTGATCGGTGGAAACCCAGCATTTTCATTCAAATATATAATTATCCTCATTCAAGAAATTGTTCTTATTTGTTATAAATAATTTAAAATTACAATTTCTTTAAAATAACAGTAAATATTTTTGTAATCGGTTAAATTTAGTATAAGGTCTAACAAATAATTTGTCTTACTAAATAAAATATTATATGTTTGAATGTTTAAGAATACTTATTTCAAATGTACTTTTTTTATCCATACCAATGGGTAAACACAATTTTTAACTATTTTTAACCTGGTTGAAACTAAACCAACAGTTTTAACAACTATTGGGGTTACTTATTGGTGTGTACTTAATAATTTAGTGAGTAAATGTCATTATTTGTACTACATTTCTCGATTGTTTCCAATAGATGTCATATTAATCCAATATTATGTATAAGATTGTACGTAATGCAACTACGATAACTAATTATTGACGATAAGTTAAGGTCAATAGGGTGACAATCGTTACTGTTGCTAGGGTAGTGTTTTCAGAGGTATATTTAATCATTCGTTGTATATATTAACACTTCAACAATGGAAACACGTTAATACCAAAACACCCTTGGAGAAACCACTATATTCAGTGTTTTCTGTGTAGACTAAGTAGGTTCAAAAATAATAATCTCGAGATTGAAGTATTAACGAAATAAATAGAATATATTTTACTAAATTATGAATTTGTTGAAACTATAGAATTTGTTTTTACTAAATTATGTAGGCTATTTTTATTTGTTTTGAAAAATGACTGAATTACTCCCAAGAATTTGAAAATTGTAGCCCAAATTGTTTTTACAATGTTATGTCAAACTAATGGGGACTTATATAATATAATTTTATTGGCTTACTTAAACTTTAAGTACCAGTATCCAGGTAAGTGAAATAAAAGAATATCTTAGAGAGGGCTGAAATTAGGAAACAGAAATCACAGACAGCTACATTAAAAAAATTGAGTAAAACAATATGTTAACACATAAGAGCAAACCAAACACAGACAATATTGACCGAAATGTACATAAGAAAGAAAAGGTTTTCTCGCAACGCATTTTTGATTAGAACAACATAAAAAAGACTTGTTTTCATATGTTTTTAGTTTTAAATTTAAGGAGGAACTGCAAAAATAAATTAGTAATAATTAATGAAATATAAAATGTACTGGTTGAGAGTTTACCTCGCATTTTCGAACAACAT
The DNA here is from genome assembly GCA_035578905.1 of Stictocephala bisonia. Lineage (NCBI taxonomy): Eukaryota > Metazoa > Arthropoda > Insecta > Hemiptera > Membracidae > Stictocephala > Stictocephala bisonia. Next base: position 15,822 of record JAQJVL010002323.1, on the reverse strand, counting down.
TGAAAAAATAGCAAAGTAAAGATTTTTTTTCTAATATTAAATTTCTATATTATGACATTGAAAAACAATAGTACAGTATAAGTAAACGTCACACAACAGAAATGTATTACAATACAACCACAAAATGCACAAATATTATAGTACTTGTATTGCATTATATTTGTGCATTTTGTGGTTATATTGTAATAAATTTGTGTTTTATGACGTTTACTTGTACTGTATATATACCAACACGTATTATTCTAATTAAAAAACTAAAACAATAGATACGAGTCATAGCTGGTAAACTGCATAATTAAAAAAAAAAAAAAAACATATAATTAAATAAGTATTGTACTCCCTCTTCAACAATATATATGAATATAGTTTAAATAAAGTCAATTTATCAAATTTAACAAATGTACGAAATTAGTTTTTTTTTTTATTTCAGTAAACAATAAACAATTTAAATTAAGTAAGACTAAGTAAATAACTTACTGGAACTAAGTAGTCTGGTTCTATATCAACCAAGTCAAGCACTGTGAACTTGTGTACTTGATGTGGGAGCTGTAGTAGAAGGGTCTGTAACTGAAAAAAGTATTTTTTGTTACTATTAAACATGTTTTTTATTACAATATTTGTTATAAATTCTCTTATGATATTATCATTGCTTATGACTCGAATATGATTTAAATATAATTATTTATTACTATAAATCTTAAAACTATTTACAAATATACTATTGCAAATATATAATATAATTAAAACATAACCCTTTAAATTTTGACCTATTTGCATGTCGTAAAAAAGAAGTTTTAACATTTTATGTGCAGAAATAGGCACCTACACAAATTTTTTAGGTACATAATGATTTTAAAAATTTCAGAAACAGATCCAAATAACTTTCGTCTTATTTTAACAATACGTTCATGTACACTGCCCAGTGCAACGACATTGCTATTTCCTGCTACGTACCTGGACGAAATCTATTATACTTTTACAAAAGTTTACAATTGAACATTTTACCTCATATAGAAATGCATACGGCTTTATCGAAATACAGAAATTAGGCTAGTATTTATTTTACCTGGTTTAATTGGTGCAACATTAAAACCAGAACAAGTTACCTCTTTGTACCAAAAGTGGGATATGTCACTGTGAAGCAATACGATCACCAGTTTGGATGTCTTCTTGACCTGAAAGTACAAATATATAAGTGCTATAGGATTATATTCATAGTCATTAAAAAAATAACATTCTTGATATTAACTGATAATTAGTAAGCACTCTCTCTTGTATAGTTAATTTATTAAAGACTTTTACTAAAAACCCTTAATGTCTTTTCCCTCAATTACGGTTTTTACTAATTTGAAGTAGGCAAACAAAATACAAAAAGGTGCATTATCAGAAGCAGCAGGTATAACATAACTAACAAATAAAATATAAACACTTTTAGATAAAAACATTTTTAATTTAGAGTTTTTACAGGTTGAAAGAAAACATAACTTGAACAACTTGGTCTAGTAAAAAAATAGATTCTAAACAAGTTGGCCAAAAATAAAAGACAATTTATCAAAATAATACTGTTTGTACCTAAGCTAGTTCGATTGGGCCCTGACAAGAATGACGGAATAACAGAAGATTTAAAGGCAGCTGGTATAACAAAACTAAATATTTAAATGCAAACATTTTAGATTGCTAATGTGGTCGGAGATAACATAAGACATACCTGGAACATCTTGGTCTAGCCAGAGCAAGATAGACAATTATGACAGAATGAAACCATTCTGGGTACAAAGAAAAGCTGACGCAGTAAAATAAAGCTTGATTAAACTTGTTTAATTGTGTTCTTTGGCATAAGTTTAACATATTGTGGATATCAGTTGTTAATAATCTCATGACTAACAACATGTTGAAATATTTTCAATTTTTTTAATTTTTTTATTGTAATTTAAAATCTTGTAATCCTATTTTTTTCTTTGTGATATTGTTGTTAACCATTTTAGTTAATATTTGTTAAATAATATTTATTTTATCAAATAAAACACTTACTTTTTGTAAATGTTATTTGTGTATATATTTCCATTACCAATAGGGGATCTTGACAGCATTGATCAACAAGATCAGTTTTATTAATATAATTATCTCATATGAGAATTATATATTTGATAAAGTGTCTCATGACCACGTTACATGTATATAGGTGGGTTAATACCAATGCACGTGTATTGGTGAGTAGGTAGGTTAATCAATTAATATATCAAACATACCTCCTTAGTAATTGTGAAAGAGTAGTATATTACTTTGGTTAACTGCAAACCCAAATATGTAATTGCAATCACATTTAACGACCAGTACGACAGAAATGATACTCCTTGTACATTTAAATGATTCGAGAAAGTCGCAGGAACAGACGTGGCTACTTGAAAAACGAGCCCCAATGAAGCAAGTAGCTGCACTCCATAGAATGAACTAATCATTTTTGCTGTATTTCCCAGAAGATCATGCAGACATTGGGTTTTCTCAGCCATGGTTACATCATAACCTAAATTAACACATCAATTAACAGTAATTATAAAGAACAAGAGACTTGTAGAATTGTTGTTGAAATGTTTTCATTGTAGATTCATAGCTGCGAAACAAGAATATGATTTTTTCAGTGGAAAATCCACGCAATATTTCTTTCCGTAAGTGTAGTGATGAGGTTTCAAAAATTGTGCAGAATTTTGTCCTCCTTACAAATATGACAAGTCCTTTGCAATCGAGTCATTATTAAGCATGTTAGGACCAGAAATGTACCGGTTTCAGTAAATTTATTATTTGTTAGGAATAGCGTTTTAATTAGCATAATATGTATTGGTATACATACAGTACAATTAAAGTCATACAACACAAATATATTACAATATAAGGACAAAATGTACAAATATTATGGTGATAGATTTCGGTAAACCACGCTCACCTTCCTCAGACCAGAGGGAGGATCAACCTAAATCGATCACCATAATATTTGTGCATTTTTTACTTGTATTGAAATATATTTATGCATTTTGTGCTTATATTGTAATTGTGTGTAAATAAATTGTTGTTGTATGACGTTTACTAGTACTGTATTTGTTAGGATAAATAAACGATTGGTATTGCTATGTTATATTTGGTTATAGTAGGTTATGTTTGGTTTTTTTTGGTTAAGTAGGTTAGGTAGGTTAACCTAAGCTAACCAAACCTAACATAACCTAACCAATATAACATAACCTAACTAAATCTAACATACATAACAAACCTAACAACCTAAAAAACCTAACACGACCTTACCAAACCTAACCTAACCAAACCCATAATAACATAAGGTAATCAACCGAAACTGGCACATTTTCGGCCTTAACGTACTTAATCATGGTTCGATGTTAAAATGCTTGACAAATTCGGAATCAGGCTAAAGTCCCGCATTATCTGAATACAGACATTGCTACCCACCCACCCACCCATACACGTACATTGGTATTGACCCACTCGCCCACCCATACACGTACAGTTGTATTGACCCACCCACCCACCCATACACGTACAGTGGTTTGGACTCACCCATACACGTACAGTGGTATTGACCCACCCACCCATACACCTACAGTGGTTTTGACCCATCCGCCCACCCATACACCTACAGTGGTATTGAACCACCCGCCCACCCATACACGTACAGTGGTTTTGTCATACATGACAGTAAATCTTGTTTAGAAACATTCTAAAGGCTGCATGATTGTAAATCACTGGTTGACGTGTTTTTACATACGTACAGTGGTATTGACACACCCGCCCACCCACATACGTACAGTGGTATTGACCCACCCACCCACCCACATACGTACAAGGGTATTGACCTACCCGCCCACCCACATACGTACAGTGGTATTGACCCATCCGCCCACCCACATAAGTACAGTGGTATTGACATACCCACCCACCCACATACGTACAAGGGTATTGACCCACCCGCCCACCTACATACGTACAAGGGTATTGACCAACCCGCCCACCCACATACGTACAGTGGTATTGACCCACCCACCCACCCACATACGTACAAGGGTATTGAGTTGCAAAAAAATGGGAGTACTCTTCAATTACTATACAATGACATGGTGTAAAAGATTTAGCATGGTTTCAGTTGCTTTTTGGTTATTTTAGCGTTTGAAATTTGATGTGTCAAATATGACACAGTGGGACCAAGGCTTTGGTATATCACAACATTGTATTTTGTTTACATTTTACCAATCTTTATTTTAGGTTTGTAAACACAAATACCACTAAAAATAATCATGTCTAACTTATTTTCAACTGTTTTAAATTGGATTCTAACCATAGATTTATTTTTTATTTCAGATGTTCTACAAGAGTTTTGTGATCGAATAAATTTCGGTGACATCTCCGATGTAGACGATTTGTCAGATGATGAAGAGTCCAACTCCACATTCCTGTTGCCCCCACCCAGGATTGATGATGATCCAGAACAAGAATCAGAAGTGGAACCAGAGGCATTACTACAGCCGGAACCAGAACTAGGCCTACTGCCACTGCCAGAACCTGAGCTACTGCCGCTGCCACAATCAGAGCTACTGCCTCAGCCGGAACCAGAGCCACTACCACAGCCAGAGCTTACTGCCCCAGGGCCTAGTAATGTTGTTCGTAAAAGTCCTGTACGTAAGACTACTGTTGCTATGCTTGAAGTCTGTTCGCGCCTGTGTGACACTTCTTTTAGTAACGTTTCTACGGGATCAGATGACGAAGAGAATGACCCGACCTTCCTTCTGCCTACAGCTGTGCGTGGACGTCATGCTGCTAGACCTACAGCTGCCCATGGACGCCGTGATGCTAGGCCTACAGTTTCCCGTGGACACTATGCTGCTAGGCCTAGTACTTCTACTCGAGGACGTTGTGCTGGTGGACCTAGTGGTGATGCTCCTACTCCCGTGTTACCCTCCTGTATTACTAATGCCAGAAACTGCTTCAAGTTGTTCCACGAACTATAAGTCAGGTTATCCACCATTTCCAATGTTTTATAACAGACTTTTTAAAATATTTTATTTTATGATGTTTTAGTTTTCAATCGCCTTAGTCCCAATGTGTCATATTTGACACATTGTTTTTTTGTATTTAGGGGAAAAATAAAATTTTGAAAAAAATCACAGCTCATATTTGATTTTTTTAAAACCTAAATCCACCAAAAAAATAAAAAATTTTATTTTTTATTTATTTTTTTTTTTTGGCCTGAGGAGGTTAAAGAAACTATATTTTTCCTGTTTTCTCTCGTTTTCGTAATTTTTTCAGATTTTCGACTGAACAAAATTATCAAATTCTTGTTTATTAGCTATGTATCTAATATGAACATAATTTCAGCCTAAAATTCGACAAGGCCCCTGTTGTATACAATGAGCAAAGTAACTTATAATAAAAAAGCCACAACTTGTAATAACGTTGTGCCAAAATTAGTATCACTTAACCGACTAACAATTATCACACAGACAGTACAGTGAATTACCTGTTTACCTAAATAGATAGTTACTAATCTTAGATCTGTTTTCTACAAATCAGCAGAAGGACTTGTCTAGAAATATTTTTTCGTAATGTTAAATTTTCCTGTCTCTTTATATATATGTGTTTATTGTTTCATGTCCAATCATCTATGATAGTTAAAAACATGTTATAAATAACAATAATTAACTATAATTATAAAATATAATTATAAAAGAACTATAATAAATAATCAATAATAAACATAACTATTATTAACATATAATATTTAATATCAATCATGTATTATTTATATTAGATCACTATTGTTAAGATGTGAATGAAAATAGGCAACTTATGGGTGTGGTTGTTGTTGATGATAAGTTTGAACTAGTCAGTTTCTAAATTATTTACTGAACAAGAGCCATAAATAAAAAAATGCTGATTCACAAAAGGAAAAAATACATAGAGAGATCAGATAGTGAAAATTAATGACAAACGTTGATTGTGTTTGTAAAAGTAGTGTAATTAGGGGGATCAATATAAACTGTTGACAACACACTTTTCGAATATTTACAATTATATAAAATTAAAAAATGAACATAGCTAAAGTCATATTATACATAAGGTATGAATAATACGTCAACCTTAGAGTGTGTTTTGTTAAGTATTTCAATTACTTTTTAATACGTAATTTTTTTTTGGACTTGCAACTAAAGCACCAAACCTTTCTCGTATAAAGTTTATTGATCTTCACTAAACAAGAATTGTTTGCAACAAAACTTTCTTTTTAAGGAGTAATTTTATTTATTGTTAAATATTACGTCTTTTCAAACCTCGTTTCATCTTATACAGAGTGTTGCTGCAGGAATATTATCAAGAGGACCAACGTAAGTCTCAGTATAAATACATTACGTGTCAAGTATTAATACAATCACTGTGCGAATTAATTTTACAATTTATGTACAGGATAATCTTTGCAGTTAGTAATTGAATTTAAAATAACAGATTATTACAACGAGTATCCAGCTCTTGGTGTTTAAACCTTTCAGGCTTCTAGATACAGAAACTACATCGTGTCTTAATATACAGTCATAACTAGTTCTGCATTATTGTAAAATATTTACAGTGAAAAAAGTCATACTTCTTTAGGCTACTGGTTAAGGTACCTAAAGTCTATCCAGAAGTTAAAATAATCCATTAAATACTACACATTTCTGTATTGTACTTCGTACCCAAACAATTTATATCACCTTGCCTCTTCTATACAATAACGGAGAAAACGTACATTCATTTTATTAAAATGTAACTCCTCTTAACTTAATGTGCCGTAGCGCATTTCACCTCGTTTCTTACATCGCCACTTCTCTCATTTTCTATGTTATATATGTATGTATAATTGTATAGATATTTAGGCAATACTCTCTTCCCATGAATGACTAGTTACTAAAAGGTCAGTTCTCTGCCAAACTTCTTAAACTTTTTTTAACGATCGTTTAAAAACATACTGTTAATTCCGTGCAATAACTTATGTTTGTTTTAAATTCTATATTTTTTTACGTTTGGGATAAACAATATTTTTATGATTATACTTTTCCCCATTTAAGTTGGAATCCCACCCTGGAATAAGCTCAGTTCAGGCTTAAACTAGGACACATTATGTTAAAATACATTAAATATCACATATGGGTACAATATTTGTAAATTAACTAATTATATTGAATTACGAGATTAATTATACTTACAGTGTACGTAGCCAGATACTGATCGCAGAAACTTCACCTGTAAAGGTTTCTTGCAGTCTTTAAAACGTTCCAGAGTCTCGTTCAGGAGACAGTATCGAGATTTCAAATGATCCATTAGAGTTAAAAACATCTGTACAGTTGAAAACATATATATCAATCCAAACATGTGAGATATTATCATAAAGTATTTTAAATAAATGACAGCTAGCAATCCCACAATCCCAAAACATACAATAAGTCCTGTGGCGATGTATGTTGATGGTTTTGTTGGGACTAGTAACGGTCTGGTGCCATACTGTAGGTCAAAGGACTGGAAGTTTTGTAGTATTTTACGGAAGAGACCTCTCTTACTCTGAATGTTGTTTGCTACGATTGTCATATTAGTTATGACTAAACCAATAATCAAAGAGAATATGTAGCATAACTTGTTCTTCTGTCCGTGGAAGCTTTTCCGCATGAGTATTTGAGGAAAAGAATACATAATGCAAAGGTCATACAAAATTAGTGCAAAAGCCCCATATCCCAATAAGAATATGTTTCCATTACCATATTCCTCTGAACTAGTCTCGACATTTACTGGCAACAGAGCTAGGGCTTGAAGGACTTGGCTGGTATACTTAGGAAAGAGTGGATAAGGACGCACTGAAAACATCGTGGGATACAGTATACTACTGAATACTCGGCACTAGATATTTTCCAGGCGTGGACAATAGAAATTGAAAAATAATGGGTCATTATACCATGGTGAATTTATCGATAATGATATGTCCACTAACATCATTACCATTATAATTATTACAGCAAGATTTCAAATAAATGTAAAAGTGACAATTATTGACGAAGCTTACAATTATTTTTAACATGACATATAAAGAACAAGTATAATTTATATTTTAATGAGAACCAAATTGATATTTAAATCAATAACCTTTTATATGAAATGGTCCACGTGTCTATAACAAAGGTAGATTCACAATAACAAAGAGTTTTTATACAAAAATATATCAATCAACATAATTGCTCTTATTAGTTTTTAAAATGAGATAGATGAATTGAAAATGTTCATAAACAAAGAGATGTGATATTATTATTTATTTATAAAAATATACTTCTGATGGTAAACATTCGTTAAGAAAAATAAAGATTAAGCAGATTATTTTTTTTATTACAAAATACTAAAACGAGATCTATATATTGTTTATAGGTCAAATGTGTTCGTAGTTTTCAGTAAAACCTAATGCTATAAATGTGACCTAGCTAAGTACGTTTATTTGACATTGAAAACTGCACAACATGTAATAAAACATTTATTTACTTAAAGGCGTAGTTTATTTATTTAAGTACTTAAATAAATGCCAGTAAGAGCCATTATCTGTAAAGGATAATTTATCTGTAGCCTTCATAATGGGGAAAAATACAACTCAATAAATGTCACCCGTACGTTAACATTCAACAAAGCCTGTATAACTACCGTTAGGCTACAAGTTTTTAGTCATAATGTGATGAGACCAACTGCTCTTTGCGGGTAAAAAAATTTCTCCTCTCTGGGTAAATAGACTGCTCCTTTCTGTTAAATAAATTTCTTTTTTTCAGGGTAAATAGACTGCTCCTTCTTGGGTAAATAAATTTTTCCTATCCTAGTAAATAAACTACTTTTTTACGGGTAAATATACTGCTCCTTTCCGGGTAATTAAACTGCTTATTTTCGGGTAAATAAACTGCTCTTTTCCGCGTAAATAGACTGCTTCTTTCCGGGTAAATATACTGGTTCTTTTCCGGGTAAATAAACAGTTCATTTTCGTGTAAACAAACTGCTCGTTTCCAGGAAATACACTGCTCCTTTCCGGGTAAATATATTGCATTATTCCCGAGTAAATAGACTGCTTATTTTCGTGTAAAAAAACACTACTTTCCGGATAAATAAACTGCGTTTTTCCAGGTAAATATACGGCTCATTTACAGGTAAATAAACGGCTCTTTTCCCGGTAGATAAACGGCTTTATTCCGGGTAAATAGACTGCTTTTTTCAAGGTGTATAAACTGCTCCTTTCCGGTTAAATAGACTGCTCCTTTCTGGGGAAGATAAATTGCTTTTTTCTGGGTGAATAAACTGTTTTTTTTTTTTTTTTTTTCGGGTAAATATACTAATCCTTTTTGGGTAAATAAGCTGATCCTTTCCGAGTAAATAAACTGTTTTTTCCGGGTTAATAGACTGCTCCTTTTCGGGTACATAAACTGCTTTTTTCCAGTCAAATAGACTGCTCCATTCTAGATAAATAAACTGCTTTTTTCTGGGTAAATAGACTGCTCCTTTCAAGGTGTATAAACTGCTCCTTTCCAGGTAAATAAACTGATCCTTTCTAGAGAAAATAAACTGCTTTTTTCCAGGTGATTAGACTGCTTTTGTCGGGTAAATAGACTAAACCTTTCTGGATAAATAAGACGATCCTTTCCGAGTAAATAAACTGTTTTTCCGGGTAAATAGACGGCTCCTTTTCGGGTAAATAAACTTCTTTTTTCCAGGTAAATAGACTGCTCCATTATAGGTCAATAAACTGATTTTTTCTGGGTTAATAGACTGCTCTTTTCCGGTTAAATAGACTGCTCCTTTATGGGAAAAATAAACTGCTTTTTTCCGGGTGAATATACTGCTTTTTTCAGGTAAATTGAATAATACTTTCTGGGTACATAAGCTGATCCTTTTCCAAGTAAATAAACTGTTTTTTACGGGTAAATAGACTGCTCCTTTCCGGGTAGTTAAACTGCTTTTTTCCGGGTAAATAAACTGCTCCTTTCCGGGTAAATAAACCCTTTTTTTCCGGGTAAATAGCCTGCTCATTTATGGGTAAATAAACGGCTCTTTTCCCGGTAGATAGACGGCTTTATTCCGGGTTAATAGACTGCTTCTTTTCGGGTAAATAAACTGCTTTTTTCCAGGTAAATAGACTGCTCCATTCTAGGTAAATAAACTGCTTTTTTCCGGGTAAATAGACTGCTCCTTTCCAGGTAAATAAACTGATCCTTTCTTTGTAATAGACTGCTTTTTTCGGGTAAATAGACTGCTCCTTTTTGGGTAAATAAATTTCTTCTCTCCTTGTAAATAAACTGCTCCTTTCCGGGTAAATAGCCTGCTTCTTTCCGGGTAAATAATATTGATAGTAGTCTAATTAATAATTCCGCTTAAGAACAATTTACAAAATATATATTACAATATATGAAATTTGACAAGGCAATAATACTGTGGCCTTGACTGTTGGGCTTTGACGTTAACGCAAGATAACGGAGACAAGCAACATTGACCGAGGCTGTTCTTTGGATGGGTAGCCGTGGGAGGATTTTTTTCTTGCAGGCCATCTGCTCGGTCACTGGTGGTGGTTTGGATGTTAACTTTAAGGTTAAGTGTCCGATTAAGTATTAGGAATTATTTGTAGTCTTAACTTTACACGTTAAAATAACATATCACTTTATTTTTAACTTTAGAATATAAATAATCCAACAAAATTAACAATTCACTTTTAACATAGTTCACTACTAAATTATAGCATTTTACTTTTCTAGGCTATATTGTGTATACTAGCCAAAACATTAAGTAACTTGTATTATGTTTTTAGTCCATAGTCTCAGTTAAATGTGAATTGAATTCATTATTGATAAATCATGAATTACTGCCTCATTTTCAGAGGTCTATTATGAGTATATGTCTCCGAACCGAGATTTTGCGTCTAAAATAGTAACATGCCTCCTTAGAGGTCATAAATAATGATTAGAACACCGCGAATAATGCAAAATAATGTGGACTGTGGATTGTGGAGTTCTGTTCCGACAGACCAGGACCAGACCACCAAAACATTGCCATAAACTATTTATGATTTAAATATTTTATATAAATAAAAGATTTAAATCTTTTAAGGTACTCCATGAATAATATAACTAATTTCCCTGCATTACTATTAAATATGATTTTTACATGTACAGGTGACTTGGTTTTATTTATTCTTATCTATTTCCATGTTTTAGTTTGAAATATTATTACTACACTGCAATTTTTAATGTAACTCACAATTGACTTAAATACCGTATTTATTTATTTCTAAAATAAAATAAAATTCACATCCAACCTAGCTAGGCCTACTTTATTTTCTCATATATTTCTCATTCCCGATATTTATCAGGTGGTCCTATTTCTCACCCTATATCAAGCATTTATATTTCCAATGAATATTAATGTTTTACTATTTTCGAATAATACTGAACTGCTATCAAGTAGCATGTTTGGAAATAATATATAAATTTTCTTATTTACAGCTCAGATGTTATCTATGATACTACTAGATTAAGAAATTGTCATCTATATATAATTTACAGGTTTTCTTGCTAGACAAACATTCACGTAAAGTTTCATTGTAAAATTGGTATACTGGTGGAGTAAGTGTATGAAAGACGGTACTCATATTTTGTTGGTATACTGTTGGAGTAAGTATATGAAACACGGTACTAATTTTTTATTGCTATACTGATGGATTAAGTGTATGAAACACGGTACTCATATTTTGTTGGTATACTGTTGGAGTAAGTATATGAAACAAGGTACTAATTTTTTATTGCAATACTGATGGATTAAGTGTATAAAACACGGTACTCATATTTTGTTGTTATACTGTTGGAGTAAGTATATGAAACAAGATACTAATTTTTTATTGCTATACTGATGGATTAAGTGTATGAAACACGGTACTCATATTTTGTTAGTATACTGTTGGAGTAAGTATATGAAACACGGTACCAATTTTTTATTGCTATACTGACGGAGTAAGTGTATGAAACACGGTACTCATATTTTGTTGGTATACTGATGGGGTAGGTATATGAAACATGGTACTAATTTTTTATTGCTATACTGATGGAGTAAGTGTATGAAACACGGTACTCATATTTTGTTGGTATACTGTTGGATTAAGTATATGAAACACGGTACTAATTTTTTATTACTATACTGATGGAGTAAGTGTATGAAACACGGTACTCATATTTTGTTAGTATACTGTTGGAGTAAGTATATGAAACACAATACTAATTTTTTATTACTATACTGATGGATTAAGTGTATAAAAAACAGTACTCATATTTTGTTGGTATACTGATGGGGTAAGTGTATGAAACACGGTACTTATATTTTGTTGGTATACTGATGGGGTAAGTGTATGAAACACAGTACTCATAATTTTTTGGTATACTGATGGAGTAAGTGTATGAAACACGGTACTCATATTTTGTTGGTATACTGTTTGGGTAAGTGTATGAAACACGGTACTCATATTTTATTGGTATACTGATAGGGTAAGTGTATGAAACACGGTACTCATATTTTATTGTTATAGTGATGGAGTAAGTGTATAAAACACGGTACTCATATTTTGTTTGTATACTGTTGGAGTAAGTATATGAAACACGGTACTAATTTTTTATTGCTATGCTGATAGAGTAAGTGTATGAAACACGGTACTCATATTTTATTGGTTTACTGATGTGGTAAGTGTATGAAACACGGTACTCATATTTTATTGGTATACTGATAGTGTAAGTGTATGAAACATGGTACTCATATTATGTTGGTATACTGATGGGGTAAGTGTATGAAGCACGGTACTCATATTTTATTGTTATAGTGATGGGGTAAGTGTATAAAAGAAGGTGCTTATATTTTGTTCGTATACTGATTTGGTAAGTGTATGAAACACGGTACTCATATTTTATTGGTATACTGATGGGGTAAGTGTATAAAATATGGTACTCATATTTTGTTGGTATACTGATGGGGTAAGTGTATGAAACACGGTACTCATATTTTAAGATAGTTTTATATACTAGTCCGATGATAAAACACACTTTAAACAAAGGCCTTTTTTGGTATAAAGCAACCTGTCTGAGCATATATTCTACGTAGTTATTGATTGGCCGTGATTTAGCTACATGTTTGATTAGTTGAATTACTGAGATGTTTTAGTTAATTTTTATTTTGAATTGTTCATTGAATATATCATTGAAGTCCATCAGTTTATAAGTACAGGCGAAGTTAGGACTAAGAAGCCCTCTCTAACCCTTAACCTAGGGACCAACGGAAGGTGACTTCCAAACCACCACTAATGACCGGGCAGGCGGGCTGCGTGCAAGGACGGTATCGCTCAGACGGTCACCCATCCAAGGGACAGCCACGCTCAATGTTGCTTGACTCCGCTATCTTGTGATAACGTCGGATCACTCCGGTCAAGGCCACTGGAATTGTCAATTGAAATGTAGAATAATGTATCCTCTGAAGACGATATTTTAATTATTTGAATCGTTTGAAATCTAATTACTTAGAGTTTTATTTATTCTAAGATATTATATATTTTAGAATAAATGTTATATTTTCGTGACAAAACACTCATCCTATATAATTTAATATCATGTTGACTTACTGAATCGTAAAACGCACCTTAATATATTGAGCATTTACACGAAAATATATACGATAGTAATTAATGAATAGCTGTTAATTTCACTATTTTTGTTTGACATGGAGGCTAAGTACGGATCAAAAATATGTATTAATTTGAGGTAAAGCAATGCTAGTTGTAAGTTTATCTTAATTTTTATGATTTACTTTATACATTTAAAAAGATATTTGAACCCTTCTTAGAGTTAGCGTAGCTAAGAATTCTGGCCTAGCCTAGAACTTATAGTAATATTCACCTATTTGTGTAACTACACTCATATACCTGTAATAATTCCCCCCATGCTCTTTCTGAAAAAGTGTTCTGTATGGATTAATAGCCTATAAAAATGGTTAGAGCGGGGTTAAAATAATATCTACCCATCCATACTATATAGTTCAAATGTTAATAATGTTGCTTTTAATCCAATTTGTGGAATGAATCGAGTTGTATTCACCGAATTATCTCTATAGATCTTTTTTTTACATTATAACTGGTTCGATAATCAGGATTAAGGAAGGTTGAAGACAGCAAATATCTTTTGTAAATCCCAGACCTTTCATTGTCTCTATAACAAAGGATTTACATTTCTCGATAACATTTTAAAATGATATATGTTAAAGTAATGTTCATTTCCAGTTTAATCTAAATAATTTTATTTTTCTTTCTGATAGGTCAGATGGCGTTAAACTATTCAGTATAGATTTATTATTATAATTATATTAAGCCAGCTGTTTTTTATAAAGTTGTTGTTCTTAAGTAAGTTTTTTTTTATTTTCGCCATTAACACAAATACAGTTTGTTTAAATGTTTCGGACTACTCCTTATTTAGTAGGGAAAATATGATGATAATGCCGCCAGAATTTAGGATTTCTGCGTCAAAGAGGGTGGCCGCGCGATTACCACCCCCCCCCCCACTCTCACTGGCTATACCGTTGGAGGTTCTAGGTTCAATGCTAGAATAAAGTGGGTACCCTGTATACTTATTTGTATTTATATATTTTTACCAACCAATATTTTTAAAACTGTATTGATAATAATTACATTACTGCATTTAAATACTGATTTCATATATCATTAGATTCGTATGTATTTAATGCTATATTCACCTAAGCTATTGTACCTAAGCTACAATTTACAATTCGTTAGTGACTATGTAATGTATAGAGAAAAAAGCCTTGTTTGGTCGTTGCATACATGGTCTTATAAAACTTCTTTCAGAATAAATTGTATATACTTTATTACATATTTAGTTATGTTTAATAGCTAAAGATAGCTTAGGGCATCCTATCAGGTTGTTTAAAATCATTATTAGTAATAAATGAGATTTAGATGTTGACTTGTGTAAGGTTTCCTTAGCGTATCTAGGACAAACTAGATGATGTGGAACCCGAACCACTTGTTACTGACAAACTAGGACACTCGAGTGATGTCCTGCGATTAGCACTACTAGTGGTCAGCCTATATATCGTACTATCTTAAACGTTATTTCCCTCTATACATGTAACCATTAACTACCAGACCTTTAGCTCACCAAACATATCATATTTCATCTTTATAATTAAAGTTCAACAATACTGAACCTACTTCACATAGCTTGATGATAAATAAAAGCAGCACTCAACTGCTCCTTACACTGAATGAGTAAAAAACCAGTCTGGTGACATTGTATAGGCTAAACCTGTGCAACTCAATCGGTGAGTAGATTGCCAACCTACTGACATAATATTACGCAAGATGATGATTACTTGCTTCAGCTCAAGAGAGCGACCTTGAAACATGTAAGTTCTCACTTCCCCGTTGTTCTGTAGACACATGTTCTGAACCCATTTAGCATAAGTCTGCTGTTTAGATTGTTCTACAGGAAGTTTGTCTCAGGTTTTACGTGTAATGTAGTAAAATACATAAACACTTAGTTATGTATGTTGTATGTATGTTGTTTGTATGCATGTTGTAGTTATGTATGTAGTTATATATGAACAACTAATGTACAGAGAGTAATACACGAATAATTACTACTACTGGCTCTCATTATAAGAGCTTAATGTAATTAGTATGGTAGTCAAGTGTAGCCTTAACTTAAAGCTACTATTTATTTTTGATATGTTGAACAA
>JAQJVL010002322.1:90000-106384 GCA_035578905.1 Stictocephala bisonia | reverse complement strand
ACTCACACTCCATAGCACTTCTTCTCTAAACGCACTAACACTACGTTCCTTGCCAAAGTTGTAATACTTCATTCATGTAATATCGCTGACACCTCAGGTGATACATCGCCCGGCAATAACTCACACTCCATAGCACTTCTTCTCTAAACTCACTAACACTACGTTCCTTGCCAAAGTTGTAATACTTCACTCATGTAATTTCGCTGACACCTCAGGTGATACATTGCCCGGCAATAACTTACACTTCATAGCACTTCAGAACTCAACGCACTAACACTAAGTTCCTTGCCGAAGTTGTAATACTTCATTCATGTCATATCGCTGACACCTCAGGTGATACATCGCCCGGCAATAACTTACAATCCATAGCACTTCAGAACTTAACGCACTAACACTAAGTTCTTTGCCAAAGTTGTAATACTTCATTCATGCAATATCGCTGACACCTCAGGTGATACATCGCCCGGCAATAACTCACACTCCATAGCACTTCAGAACTCAACGCACCAACACTACGTTCCTTGCCAAAGTTGTAATACTTCATTCAAGTAATATCACTGACATCTCAGGTGACACATTGCCCGGCAATAACTTACACTCCATAGCACTTCAGAACTCAACGCACTAACACTAACTTCCTTGCCAGAGTTGTAATACTTCATTCAAGTAATATCACTGACATCTCAGGTGACACATTGCCCGGCAATAACTTACACTCCATAGCACTTCAGAACTCAACGCACTAACACTACGTTCCTTGCCAAAGTTGTAATACTTCATTCAAGTAATATCACTGACATCTCAGGTGACACATTGCCCGGAAATAACTCACACTCCATAGCACTTCAGAACTCAACCCACCAACACTACGTTCCTTGCCAAAGTTGTAATACTTCATTCAAGTAATATCACTGACATCTCAGGTGATACATCGCCCGGCAATAACTTACAATCCATAGCACTTCAGAACTCAACGCACTAACACTAAGTTCTTTGCCAAAGTTGTAATACTTCATTCATGCAATATCGCTGACACCTCAGGTGATACATCGCCCGGCAATAACTTACACTCCATAGCACTTCAGAACTCAACCCACCAACACTACGTTCCTTGCCAAAGTTGTAATACTTCATTCAAGTAATATCACTGACATCTCAGGTGATACATCGCCCGGCAATAACTTACAATCCATAGCACTTCAGAACTCAACACACTAACACTAAGTTCTTTGCCAAAGTTGTAATACTTCATTCATGCAATATCACTGACATCTCAGGTGACACATTGCCCGGCAATAACTTACACTCCATAGCACTTCAGAACTCAACCCACCAACACTACGTTCCTTGCCAAAGTTGTAATAATTCATTCAAGTAATATCACTGACATCTCAGGTGACACATTGCCCGGCAATAACTTACACTCCATAGCACTTCAGAACTCAACACACTAACACTACGTTCCTTGCCAAAGTTGTAATAATTCATTCAAGTAATATCACTGACATCTCAGGTGACACATTGCCCGGCAATAACTTACACTCCATAGCACTTTAGAACTCTACGCACTAACACTAACTTCCTTGCCAGAGTTGTAATACTTCATTCATGTAATATCACTGACATCTCAGGTGACACATTGCCCGGCAATAACTTACACTCCATAGCACTTCAGAACTCAACGCACTAACACTAACTTCCTTGCCAGAGTTGTAATACTTCATTCAAGTAATATCATTGACATCTCAGGTGACACATTGCCCGGCAATAACTTACACTCCATAGCACTTCAGAACTCAACACACTAACACTAACTTCCTTGCCAGAGTTGTAATACTTCATTCAAGTAATATCACTGACATCTCAGGTGACACATTGCCCGGCAATAACTTACACTCCATAGCACTTCAGAACTCAACGCACTAACACTACGTTCCTTGCCAAAGTTGTAATACTTCATTCAAGTAATATCACTGACATCTCAGGTGACACATTGCCCGGCAATAACTTACACTCCATAGCACTTCAGAACTCAACGCACTAACACTAACTTCCTTGCCAGAGTTGTAATACTTCATTCAAGTAATATCACTGACATCTCAGGTGACACATTGCCCGGCAATAACTTACACTCCATAGCACTTCAGAACTCAACGCACTAACACTACGTTCCTTGCCAAAGTTGTAATACTTCATTCAAGTAATATCACTGACATCTCAGGTGACACATTGCCCGGCAATAACTTACACTCCATAGCACTTCAGAACTCAACGCACTAACACTGACTTCCTTGCTAGAGTTGTAATACTTCATTCATGTAATATCACTGACACCTCAGGTGATACATCGCCCGGCAATAACTTACACGCCATAGCACTTCAGAACTCAACGCACTAACACTAAGTTCCTTGCTAGAGTTGTAATACTTCATTCATGCAATATCGCTGACACCTCAGGTGATACATCGCCCGGCAATAACTTACACTCCATGGAACTTCTGCTCTAAACGCACCAACACATTTTTTATGTTAATACAAAAATATGTCCTTTAGTGTTTAGATTACTCTGAATGAATTTATAGTGTGCATATATTTATAAAGGTTAAACCGAGAAAATTAAAAAAACATATTTTAGCAATGTCCTTTAAAGCCAAGTCGTTATATGTCCTTAAACTAATATACCCCAAACACAAATTTAAATAAATTTCATATGCAGACATTATTTACCACGTGAAATCTCTTGACTCAATGTAGAGTTTCATTGAGAGTGGTTTTAGAACCAAGTGTTTTACAGTTTACTAAAACACTGCCGGTTTCAAATAAATTATAGTTTATTTAGTCTCTACGAATGAAAGTAAGGAGGTTCTTAAATAATTGCCATCAAGAGGTATACTGTGAGAGTTCATCAGGTGAAGACGATCTTTAAATGAAGATTCTATCACAATTTTATTTCCTTGGCCTAATTTTACAACTATCTCGTTGGTTCGTTATACAATAACGTGTCTCAATCGGCTGAATAAATACTGTAACGCCTTAAATTTTATTTATATATAAACGATAAATAAGCTATGGTAAATGTACATCAATTCTTTTAATATCAGTTATATATCTTTGGGTAAGCATATTTTTAGTTATTTAAGTAAACGCATTTAACATGCTGGTTATACGATCGGTCTGGTTAATAATTTTTCAAATGAATTCACACCCAGCCATAAATGTATCACTACTTAAGTGTTATTATTAAAAGTTTTAATAAATTAAGTATTACTTATCGTTATCTTAACAATAGATTTTGGAATATTTATAATCTAAGCGAAGTAAAATTACACAATTTGGCATTAAAAACATGAATATATACGTATAATTATTAGTATTATTAGTTTTAAAACACTTTCCATTTACATTTTTTAATGCGGTATTTAATGCAGCTCTATGTAGTTACCATCTACGATATGTTTTTAGGATATGCATTGTACGCTATGCATGCGTAATAAAGAATTTTACTAGAGAGAAATTGAATTCACCGTACAAGTGAATTATGGTATGATAATACTTATAATTTATTTAAGATACCATTTACAGCAACCAACCAACAATGTCTCCTTATTTCACACAAAAAGATAAACCACTAAAATAATATGAAAATATATTTGGTATATTTATAGTAAAAATTTACTAAAAAATGGCCTTTTAGAGTGTGGTAGAGTGATTACGGGAACTATGTGCAAGTAGAACACGGGACAATGGGATACAATATAGGTTTGAGTTGTGTTTAAATTCAATAACTTACTTTTACTATAAATTAGAGGGCGAGTTTTTAGTGTATTAAAAAAATAAATAATACCTTCATTAACCGTATTTTCACCACAGAATTAATGAACTGGAATATAAGCTTAATGTTTAATGAGCTTGACAATGAAACCTTAAGTTTCAAACCATTGGTAGTTTCAACCGTTAATAGATCACTTGACAATAACCAGGTAATTTTAAATCTTTTATTTGTAAATTAAGTGATTCACTGGCTATCGTTTCTGGAAAAAAAATTCATTAAAAATAAAAAAGTTGAGTCTGTGTTCTTTAACCTTTTACTACCTATTTTTAAACGTTTTAATGAAAATAAAAAAAAAATACGCAAAAGAGTCATAAAAAGGGAACTTTAAAGTGTTTTCAGGTCTTGCATTGATAAATTATATATTTATTTACTACATCTCACTCTCCCCTCATCACTCCAGAGGTTGGCAGCGTAACATCTACATCAGAAAATTATCTGCATTTATCTGGAATTCATTGGATTATATTTACAGTACCTTGGATTTTCTTCTGATTTATTGGAATTTTTCTGTGCAAGTTTCGTCCTCTGAGATTAGCAATAGGCCTATTATGTTGGGTTTCTGCTGTAAGTTAGAGTTATAAGTCAAGCCATCAATACATTCATATATCATATATAAACAACAGGTAATGAGAATTTATGCTGATTGCAACAACAAATACGACTCTTTCTCATTTTCATGCATAATATTTTAGTCTAGTTCTTGAAATCTAGAAAAGTTTATGAAGAAACGAGAGTAAAATTAAAACCATTTCCCCAGATTGTTCTGTAAGTCCAATGTATTTTTCAAGAGCATAGATACGATCCAGTTTTCTAATTTTTCTTTTAGTGACTATAAAGTGATAATTACGTTGAAGACAATTACGGCTTCTAACTTGAAAATACTACTATATTTTATTAAACCGTCCTATCACAACCAAAGTATGGTGAAAAGCTACTTCTTGTTTATTATTAAGACGCCAATCATCAAGATATGACCGATTTTGGATTCCGAATGAATGTGATACTAATGTAAGATTCTTTTTTTGACCACCGCCGGCGTCACTAATGACTGTTTCATCCATAACATTCTAAAAACCTCGTTAAGTTTGGCTTCCATTCTGGATTAAAATAAAATTTGGCAATGTTGGTAAGGCCAAAGTTATCTTAGGTAAAATATTGCTTGTACTAGTATTTTATAAAATGGGAGGATTTGCACGAATTTTATGACTTTTGTATGACTTTTGGTCATATCTTAGGGTCATTTTTACACAAATAGTTTACTTCCTGTTTTTTTATGTATATAAATTTGTTTAGCCCGACACAGGTAAACAACCATTTCTACCACAACGTCACGTTAGCTATTTATGTTAAGAAAAGTACTTCTGATTTTAACTATAGGCTCTTCACATGTGCCACATACAACTATTTATAGACACTCAAACTTGTAACCGTTATCTTCTTTGTAATATTTTCGGCAGAAATCATACTTTAAGTTATAGACAGTGTTTGGATATTTTTCGCACACAATAGTTCATACAAAGTTTTAATATTTAGTTCAGCACTTAAAACTTCAGTTTTTGTTACGATTATCTATTTTAAGGGAAATTCTCTAATGTAGTCATCAAACTAATTACGCAAATCACCAGGTATAGCATTACTACGGTTTTGGTGTCTTCACTTACTAACTATATAAATATTACTTTATTCTCTACGCAATATAAAATGGATAGTGATTAAATGCATTCAGAGTATTCCACATGGCACACAAATGTACTATCGCGTTTGAGCGGATGTTCGCTCTTAGAAAACCTATGTGCAAAATTTTCACGACCAACAAAACTCATTAAGAACACATATTCCACATTTGTTATGGAATAGTAAGAAAGTTATTTAAACAAGTTGCCCTTCATTTGTTTTTAAAACTACATTTTCTAATTCCTTTATGTATGTATAAAATATTAAAATCTATAAAATTCCCGATTATAACTCTAAATTTTATATTTATGGTATTAAATGCACCAAGACTCATCATAATACCCTGGTAAGAAGTGTATCTTATTTTTCAACATTAGAAAATAAAATTGCACATTAAATTACTAGTTTCCGTAAAAATAAATAAAAATAATGACATAGAACTAAATTTACTATTAAAACTGTTATTGTAGGCATTAGCATCATATTTAATTTAAACAGATTATTTCAATAAAGTTATTACTAACCGTTTTAATGCAGAGAAGTAAAACCAAAAACTAAGTTATAAGAAAAAAAATGACTCGCTAATTCACATTGGCCCACATTAGAACACATTAACTCGCATTCACAGGCTTTATTCAACGAGTGTTAGGTTTGGGGTTGATAAATATTGAACAAGTAAAGTGTAACTTGGTTCATACAGTTGATATTTGCAGAGGAAGAGTGATTAAATTCAATACAAACATAACAAATACAGACATACAAGTACAGACATACTAAGTACAGAAAAACAAGTACAGATATACCAAGTACAGACAAACAAGTACAGACAAATAAGTACAGACAAACAAGTACAGTCAAACAAATACAGACAAACAAGTACAGACAGACAAGTACAGACAAATAAGTAATGTGACTTTGTTGATATTAAAAAATCCAAACAATCAACTTAAAGTCCAATAAACATGTTTAATTCTATGTTTGAAAGAAAGTGTCCACTAAAAACATCATTCCAAATGTTCATAATGTTTTTATTAAAGATCATTATGTATATTCTCTGTTCCTTAAGAAATTTAAATACATAATTATTATCAATGAATATACACATTAGCAATAATATAATCTAAGTACTTTGTTCAAAATGTTATACATTTCTTATGTGGTGGAATATCCATTGAATATTATTCCAAATAGTCAGTCTGGTTTTAGAAAAAACTCTTACAGTTTAAGTAAATGACTATTGGTTCTATCTTAGGGTCGTTTTTACACAAATAATTTACTTCCTATATTTTTAGTAATCATGGCAGTAAATGAGGAATAATATAAATAAACAACACTCAATTCTATATGACTGTTAATTCAGTGATAATAATTTATTACTAAGTGATTTTTAGGCTATTTCATCTTTAATACAAAGTCAATTCATTTCTAAGTTTAACTATGTGGTTGTGATCCCAAAATTCAAATCCATCCTGGACATCCGGCCAGTACCCCAAGTTGTAACAGAATTTACAAAACGCATCCTTCAGTGGGAAGCTTTTATAGATAACCAGGAAAATGTATTTATTTGATGTATAACTTACTAAAAAACGAAAATATAATATCACAAACGCTTGAAATGTAAACTATTACTATGTTCCAATGGTTATTTTAAAACTGTTTTTACTATTATTTTATTTTATGTTATTTATTTTTTTCGCATGACTAAGTAACAGGGCCAAATAGGTTTACTAAAAGCTAGCATTATTGGCTACAATCACACACAATTATATATTTACTGTATATAAAATTAATATTTATATTAATTTATACAAATGTAAACATTTTAAGATGTACTAAAGATTGAAAATAGAAATGTATAGTGAATATTAGTATGTTTTATTGATAATAACTAATTTTTCTTGTTGAAACATTCACTGTTCTATAAGATCGACATATTAATAATCTGATACTTGTTGACAATCGTTTCTGTCAACTTTTCATATATTTTACAAGTTATGGTAATTGTATAGTAAATTGGATATATTTAATGAATAGTTTCAATACAATAGAGCAGTGTTCAATATCAAGTCCTCCACATAATATTTAATATGTTAATGATAATAAGACTTGTTTTTAAAGGACAAGCTGATCTCCTTCTTAACCATACTATGCGCATTCCTTATCGTCCTGATACACCAGTACAGTGCAAGGTAATCTGATATAACTGATGAAAATGTCCAGATAAGGCAAAATTCGAATCTCTGCTATCTCTAATTCAGACTCAAAGTTCTGATGCCTAAGATTGCTCTACAATTGTTGAGCGGAATTCATGGTAATGATTGAATCATGGCTACTTAGGCTACGGATAGTGGATTATACAGGCCTACGTTCGAAAAAATACCCGCCCACCCATACACGTTCAATGGTAGTAATCCAACCACCCATACACGTACAGTGGCAGTGACCCACACGCCTACTCAAACACGTAAAATGGTAGTGACCCACCCATACACGTACAATGGTAGTGACCCACCCATACACCTACAGAGGTATCAACCCACCCACACGCCCATATACCTACAGTGGTATCATATGTAGATACCTGAAAGTTAAATGTCGTCTGGGTTTAAGTGGGGAGAGAGACACTCAGCTTAGACGAGGTCATATTTGTTATGTGGTCTCATTGGTTCAACACCATGATGAGACTTCAAACTACGGAAGCGGCACAGGGGTAAAATATGTTACCCGTGTGTAAAATAAGTTGTTCACCGTGAATCTAATTTGGACCGGTTGCGCGGTAAGGCACCACCCTAGCTCCTTAGCTGCAGCCACATAATTTTTTTTACTTTTAACATTAGTACAGTATTTGGAAATAATATATGTATTTGTACTATAAATAAAAAACTGCATTCATATAGAATTTATCAATGAGAAAATTTTATTACCTCAATCGATCTCCACTTGACAGGAACACGACAGACGAGCGTGTTGCTGTCATTTGTCAAGTCCGGGCGAGGATTAAACGATAAGCTGCCAATAATTCCACACATTTTGGGGTTTAATCATGCAAACAGATTTGAAGCCAACATTGGGTAACATTCTGGCATTAAAATTGTTGACGTTCAATGGAGACAGAATCATATAGTTTCAATTATATTGTTGAATTAATAATTTTAATAAAAGCCATTGTAAAATATTCTATCCAAATATAGTTGATTTTTAGATTTAGTTTTGAAATGTTTTATTTATAAAATGTATTGAATAACTTAACAAGTCTTCATATTATTAATTTTATAAGTACCATATTAAAACGTTAAGTGCTCTTCTTTTAACCTGGTTATTGTTTTCGTCCCCCCCACTGTTGAAACTCGTTGCAGAATATAATTTAAATTTACTTTTGTGCAAACAGAAGAAAATACGTCTTAGATTAACAAAAATATAATTTTTCACTTATTATTAACTTTAAAACATATGTTTAATTGGATATTATCATTTATATGTTTATTTATACTTTAAATTCAATAATTATGAAAAATAAAACAGGAAATTTATTTTTATGACAGTATTTTACACTGATATTCTAGCTATATGTTATATCTATCTCTTTTATTTTGGAATACAATCAAATATAAAAACTATAACATAAAAACATTTTATGTCTATCTTCAGATATAAATAAAATCTAAAAATAGTTATGGATGAAAGCTATTTTTTTGCTTTTTATCTAAAAAATCAAAAGAAATTAAAAAATTTTTCTAATTACTTGTTTAAATCATTTTCTTATAGAACCATGTTAACTAGAAATTAAGGAAGAATTTTGAAAACTTCAATTGGTGTTAACTGAAATGTTCCCTAAAAAACAGAATTAAAAATCAGGTACACATAAAGTCTAAAAGTACCATTGTTACTGGAAAAGTCAAGCAAAGTAAAACTTAAGAACACAGTAAATTACTGGAGTTTTGTTTCCTGCGTCTTAACTAGGTACGGGCATTATGGACCTTGTTCATTGACTTTTAAAGTTAAACCTGTGTTCTTTATGGATTGAAATGCTTTTAATTCCTTTTAAATGATGAATTAGTAATGATTAGTGCTAGGAAAGACACCTTTCAGGAACAATTTTATATTTTAACCTGATTGATTCAGCATATTAACTATAATAACATATTTTTAAAACATGGCACCAAAGAAAAAGAAATCTAGTAATTATTTATAAATTGCAATATTTTGTATTATTAACAATAATTACGGATTCCTGATTAGCTTTTTTACAGTAAAACATCGAAAGTGAGAATCTCATTATATCGATCAAACTATTTCGGTATATGTACAAATCTACAACAAGATCACTTGGTATATGGAAGTTGTAGTAGGAAATAAGAGTCTGATTAAGGTAAAGTTTATTTCTTTTGTAAATTTCAATAAATTTACAATGTTGTAATGCTAAACCATCACATATTTGTTTTGATACATTGAAAAACCTTTGATTTATCCTAAACTTGTCCCAACCTACACACTATTTAATATATATTTATTACATCCTTAAAGTTGACGTTTTAATTATTTTATGAAGCTTCGAAACATAAACTGTTAGTTGATATACTCACTCTGTGGAGGTTTTACCAAAATCCTTGGTCTGATATAATTATCCTTACTTAGCTATAGCTTGTATGGATAATTTAATTTGCTACGAGCCTGTTGTATTGACATAATACCTTATTAATAAAAAGTATTTCTGATTATTAATGAAAAGCACGGCGCTTCTTCTGCGGGGGGTTTGTAGTTGTAATGAATGAAACTCCTGTGTTGAGTGAGGAGCGCCTGCCACAGCTGAATGCAATTCAGATACAGCGTTCATATTGCCTACTATTAAAACCGCACGGCGCTCCTTCTACTGAGGGTTTGTTATTATTATTAGGTTTGTATAATGAACATAACAGAATACAAACCATTATTGTATTATTTGAAGATAATCTGTTTACACTGTTTTAAAGTACCTTTGTTATTAACATTGTATGTTTAATTAACATTTTACACTTAAGACATCGAATATTAAACCCGTAAAATAAGTGTTTTAGTTATTCTACTAAATCATCCCTAATCTTCTTGCACCGTGTTACCATTACAATATTGTACTAAATAATTTGTTGAGAATACAAACTATGTTTCATTTTGCAGATCACAGTTCGTTGAGATGAAACTATTTACTCTTAGGTCTGCAGTTTTAAAAAAAACTGATAGCCTCAATATCTATAAATTTCAAGATTAAACTGAAGTCAGATAGGTTGTTTACAACATCGTTTATTCCATCAATCGATGTTGATGTACTCTTTAGGCCTTAAGGTTTATTATATGTTTATTTATTATTATTATTTTTTTTTTTTTATTAAAATTGTGGTTTCTGCAGGGTGTTGTCATTTGATTAAGTAGCGGCCAAATGAATTCTTTTAAACTATAAAATGATCAATATCATAACACAAACATTGTAATGACAGTGAAAAATGATAACTTAACAAACCAAGTTTTTTTTAATTAGATTTGTTGATTCACTACATTCAAATTCT
Source organism: Stictocephala bisonia (assembly GCA_035578905.1). NCBI lineage: Eukaryota > Metazoa > Arthropoda > Insecta > Hemiptera > Membracidae > Stictocephala > Stictocephala bisonia. The sequence continues at coordinate 95,338 of JAQJVL010002322.1, read as the reverse complement.
TTCAAATTTAAGGAAGGTATTTTTTAAACAAGATGATATTGTAAAAAAATTAATGTAACATTTAGATTTAGTTTCCAAGATAATTTCCCAACCAAAAGTGTATATAATCAAATAATGTCAAAACTGAAAATGGGATAGGAAAATACTGAATCTCTTTATCTACTGTGTACGCACTGTCTCATTTATAGTCAACGATACTGAATAATATCATTGTAATTCATTTATACCTCATTCATATAAATAAATATTTTGATAACCGATATTATAGGATTTATTGATCGACGTATACTTACTGTACTTATTACTTAGTAACACACGATCAAGCTGATGACCGGGAAGTACTTGGCCTGGGTGGACGTACTTATAGTTCGAATAAAATAACTTTGGTACTGGCGGAACGGCCTCGCGTCACTGGTCTGAAATGACAAAACTCTGAGCTTTAACTTGCTGTCAAACGTAAAATAAGTAAGCAATAATTTTCAAACTAATTGTATAGTGTACACCATTTTATATTCTTTAAGGAAAAATTATGCTGGAGATTTTTCTAAGCTAATTTGCTTTTTATAGTGATATTTGTATTTAAAAACACGTTTTTATGAGTGAAATTGCGCGTGAGTCGTCTTTAACCTGTCACTGTTGCGAGAATAATAATAATAAAATAATGTTCTGTCGATGGATGACAGTTTGATTTATTGTGATTAGTTTGGTATAAGTCTCATTTAATAATTTTAATAGGTTAATGAGAAATTAATTTTTTTGTAAACCCTTGCAAACTCTGAAACGAAAAACGCTAGACAAAATTTCTTTGAGCAAACATTAACTGTGTTATTTATGTATTACTAAAATAATACTGTGGTACTAATAAAACATGTGGAAAAATAATGAAGAGTTGATGAAGTAAATTCATAGTTCGTTTACATCGAGGCTGTGTCGGACGCGTAAGGTATACTCTGCTCAAGGGAAAGTGTAGACTGAATATTCAGCCCAAGCGTAAAACGAATTCCGATCGACGATATTTCCAGATAAGAAATGTTTCTCCAGTAATAAATAAGGTAAGTTAGTTGACTTTTGACTTTGTGGTGTGTTCGTGTTCAGTTCTTTATCGATTTAACAGTGCTTATTATAGTATAACCACTAGTTTATTTTGATTTCAGTTATTTAGTTTTAGTGATATTACAATTTTTTTTATTTAGATGTGACAATAATGCTATAGGATTCAGTGTATATATAATTATCAGTGTTTATTGCAATTCTAATAATATTAGAATTGCAATATTATTTAGGCTCTTTCAAATTTTAGGTAATGTTCTATTGCTAATTGACAAGATTTGTTTGCAATGGAAGAGGCCAGAGCTGAGCCAGTGACTGTACATTGTGCGTGTGGTATCACCGCCGCCTTGTTGACAATCTAGTTTTGAAAACTCCTGAATCTTTCTTCCTAGATCAAGAAAATTATTTTTAATACGAGAGTAAGATTTTAGTGTCACTTAAATAACACAATTTATTTATGTTTAAACAGATTTTGTCTAGCGTTTGTCATTACCGAGTTTGCAAAGGTTTACAAAAAAATTAATTTCTCACTAACCTGTTTGAATTATTATTTGAGACTTATACCAAACTAATCACAATGAACCAAACTGTCATACATCCACAAGACATTATTTTATTATTATTATTCTCGCAACAGTGACAGGTTAAAGACGACTCACGCGTAATTTCACTCATAAAAACGTGTTTTTAAATACAAATATCACTATAAAAAGCAAATTAGCTCTAGAAAAATCTCCAGCATAATTTTTCCTTAAAGAATATAAAATGGTGTACACTTTACATATAATTTGAAAATTATTGCTTACTTATTTTAAGTTTGACAGCTAATTAAAGCTCAGAGTTTTGTCATTTCAGACCAGTGGCGCGAGGCCGTTCCGCCAGTACCAAAGTTATTTTATTCGGACTATAACAGTAATCTTTAGATAGTATCTTACTGGCTCGCCCCCTTGCCCTTTGAATAAGTTCCCCGCACAGATGAACAGTCTATCGGGAATAGGCAGATGGGTTAAAAATTTCAATCAGTCATTCCTTAAAAATATTACTCTTTGAAAAGACGCTGTAATGAATATTATATTCAGTTATTAGGACAAATTTGGTTAAAAAATAATAGCAATGACTTCTACTATTATTTTTCTACTATTATTAGTTCTAGTGAAAACAGTTTAATTATAGAAAGGTTTTATGAACACAAGCTTTCTGATTATTTTGTTTTTTTATTACTGTAGCATATGATAAATAATTAGGCTACAGCATAGTAACAAATATATTTTACAAATGTAACTGAGAATACACAAAACGATTAAGTTTTATAATAAATATATGATAATAAAAATGTTAATCATATAAAATTGCGGCCTCTGGAATAATTATTACGGTAACGGGAGAATGTTCATTATCTTAATAGTGACTATAATTATTTCAAAATAATTGATGTATGGTATATAATTATATCGTACAAAACTAAAGCATTTATACCAATATCTATGTGTACATATTACTTGCAATATTTTATACACTAGTTTAAGATTCTCACAACTTCTCCTCTCTATAAATGTCTATCAGCTAACTCTCTACACTCAGAGTGTACAATCAATAACTTAAATGTGTCAACTGTATTGAAACGCAGGGTATACCTACAGAAACCACGACTAAACACATTAAAAAGATGGTCTACAACAACAGTCTCACACAAAACATATGATCACATGGTAAACAAGTAGGTAGTAATGAATGCCTTGTTTAGCGATATACACTTCTAACGACATCCGCTTCTTGTCTTTGTTCACAGAAAATCAAAGCCTGTGTTAAGATGAAATGGTTCTGGAATGTAATTACGTTCGGATACAAACCGACCCGATTGATTTTCCATTAACATTCAGGATGGTTAAATTGTTTAGCAGTAACTATTTAACATTGTTAATTGTTTTCCAGTATATATAAAATTAGAAAAAAACGTTTTTAAAGAGAGTTTAGGTAAAAAATTATTAAAATTATTTATACACAAAAATTATATGACAATTTAAATCAGTTGCCATATAAATTGTTATAATTTTAAGACATTTTAATCCATGTTACAGTTAAACGAAAATTCTATCAGTAAAGACAAGATGTGCATTAACAAACTAATAAATACAATTTTTAAATATAAGACCTGTGTAACTTCTGCAATATGAGATTGATTGGGCTGTTGAAGCATCTGATAAGAATGTTCAAGGTTAGAGGGGATTTTGCTCTTTAAAATTGAATTGGCTGTAATTTTAGAATTTTCCATATCCCTTTAAAACTTGTAAAGGAGTCATTCCACATAATTTTTAAGGAAAATTTGTACAGGACTTTTTTACATACAAATTGGCCTAATTCCATTCAACCAAACCTTTTGGGACTTATTTATATATGTCAAAGAAGTATTGAAACCTCCATCCAACTGAAGGAAACTCCAGACCAGATTTGAATAGTGGCAAATGTAATAATTTTTGCCGACGAATAGTTTTAAATTCTTATTTTCAATGAGTTATGAGACATAACTTATGTAAAATAATATTAAATATATACTTCTTTTTTTACAAACCCAGCATGAAAAATGGGGAATGGTGAAATGATATACAAATCATGGATATACTTTTAAAATTGACTATGGAAACATAGAGGATGTGCACAATTCCCGGCAGAATTCACAATTCAGCAGACGTTAAAAATAATACACTTGCTGCTGTAGAGTAGCACTTGTACTGCTATCTTTTGGTGAATGGTGTCAAATAAGCTCTTGGACGACTGTTTGGCGTACTATTAGCTCAGCTATTAGTCACTTCAGCGTGTGCTGAAGAGAGACTCAGAGAGAGGAATGAAGATATAATATATAGAGAGGGGAATCAATAACGCAACCTGTTAAACTGAACAAGAACTAATTAATAAGACGCAGGATTTGTGGAACCTATATGAGTGGACCGTCTCCTTATTCCTATATTTAATGATTTCACTGAACTAGATTACTTGTATAAATATTATAAAAGGATAATCCTGAAAGTAACATTTGTGGGCTTTACTAAAGGTGCATCAGAATGTTTTACCTCAACGATCTGAAATTCCCATAGCCTATAATTTTAATTTGTCAGCATATGATTGTATACTTTTGTACAGGACCATTGTTATTTGTTAATAGTGGCAATACAGAATCTATGGAAATAAAATAAAATAGAAAACACATTCCATCCCCAAACATAGAAGGAATACAACGTTATGTTTTATCAGTTTAGTGCAAAAATATAATTCAATAAATAAATTTAAAAACAAAGAAATTCATAGTATGATAAGACTTCTTCTAAACTATCTCTATTGCAGTGAACGGGGTAATGTACAGCAGCCGTTAAGTTTAAGTTGGTTACAAGTCAGTGACAAAGGTGTGATTAAGGTTAAACTTAACCCCAACTTAATGCTCCTACTTGTTGTTAACATATATCCTACTTTAACAAACTGCGACATTCAACTAAGCTACTGCAATCTCATTTGGTGTAAGCCACTTTGCAATTTGATCACGTGTATTTAGTTAAAAATTAAGATTCTAAACACTATATCAATTAAGTAAATGAAACGTTAAATATACTACCTAAATACATCAATTATATTAGAATGTTATCCTTAACGAAAATGGTGAAGGCAGATAAATATAGTCGTTGGTATGGATTTTTGTATTTTAAGAATTTCCTGGTAGGTATTTTAAAACTGTATTAAAATCTTAATCATTCTCTTGAAGTTGGTAATTGCTGTAGTTTGTTATGTTAATACTGGAAATAAATTAAAAAACGTTTAATTAGAAGCTGACAGAAATAGATAGGATTGGTTATGTAATATCTATATCCACAGCGGCACAAACGTGGGCATTTCCTTTTTGCCTTTGTAATTTTCTTATCTCCTTTATAACCAAAAGAGGTTAAACATCTATATCAGTATTTTTTTGTATACTATTGCTAACTATCCTAGCTTCATATGTTAATCCACTAAATAAGTCATAGTAGTAAATGAATTATTTTACTGTAATAACATGATGAAATAGTTTCTCCTAATCTCTACAATAGGACATTTTTATTTATGATGACTTCAACTTCTAGTAACATGAATTCGAGTTCACAATTTTGAACATGGCTAGTGAACTTATGACATAAATTGATACATTGTTTAGGTGTAAAATTCGCAAGCTATGAAAGTACATTAGGCACAATATCATTTAAACGTTACACATATCTCATAACCTCGTCGATCAGTGTTGTGGTACATAAACAGTTGATGGCGT
>JAQJVL010002322.1:0-87500 GCA_035578905.1 Stictocephala bisonia | reverse complement strand
TCTAATCGCCATGGTTTAGATAAATTCATACGATTACCACCGGACTAATCGGCGTGGTTTAATGAATTCAAATGATTACCACCTGCTTAATCGCCATGGTTTAGATTAATTCATACGAATATCACTGGCCTAATCGCTGTGGTTTAAATGAATTCATACGATTACCACCGGTCTAATCGCCGTTGTTAAAATAAATTCATACGATTACCACTGGCCTAATCGCCGTAGTTTAAATGAATTCATACAATTACCACCGGCCTAATCGCCTTGGTTTAAATAACAATTGTTTGAACGATAGTTTACTTGTTCTATTTCCACCGGCCTCACAGCTGTGGTAATTTAAATATATTTAGTTCGTTTGTGCTATCGCCAATGGCCTCACAGCTGTGGTAATTTAAATATATTTAGTCTTTTGTGTGGCAAATACGTGGCAAAATAATTGGATTTAGTTTTGTTTTGCTCGATCACCACCAGTCTCACAGCCGTGGCAAAATAATTAGATTTAGTTTTGTTTTGCTCGATCGCCACCAGCCTCACAGCCGTGGCAAAATAATTAGATTTAGTTTTGTTTTGCTCGATCGCCACCGGCCTCTCAGCCGTGGCAAAATAATTAGATTTAGTTTTGTTTTGCTCGATCGCCACCGGCCTCACAGCCGTGGCAAAATAATTAGATTTAGTTTTGTTTTGCTCGATCACCACCGGCCTCACAGCCGTGGCAAAATAATTAGATTTAGTTTTGTTTTGCTCGATCGCCACCGGCCTCTCAGCCGTGGCAAAATAATTAGATTTAGTTTTGTTTTGCTCGATCACCACCGGCCTCACAGCCGTGGCAAAATAATTAGATTTAGTTTTGTTTTGCTCGATCGCCACCGGCCTCTCAGCCGTGGCAAAATAATTAGATTTAGTTTTGTTTTGCTCGATCACCACCGGCCTCACAGCCGTGGCAAAATAATTAGATTTAGTTTTGTTTTGCTCGATCGCCACCGGCCTCTCAGCCGTGGCAAAATAATTAGATTTAGTTTTGTTTTGCTCGATCACCACCGGCCTCACAGCCGTGGCAAAATAATTAGATTTAGTTTTGTTTTGCTCGATCGCCACCGGCCTCACAGCCGTGGCAAAGTATTTAGAAGTTACCAAAGGTTTTGTTTTAGTTTCCTTAATAACTTATTTATCCTGTTGTATTTATTCCTTATCGTGTTTGGTAATGATTTTAACTTATTGAGGAGGTTAGTAGAGTATAATTCTACATTCGTTGTATGAGCCGTCCACATATCCCGACAAAGATCGGATCCTATGACCCATTTTGTAGGCTGAGTTATCCGAGGCACTTGTAACGTAGTGGTTTTAACCCTGCTCGAGAAAAAGTATCATATTTAAAATTATCATTTGAAGTGGAATAATATAATATAGAAATAATACTGGTTAAATTACCTTTCTGTCCTGTCAACAGTTCTTCAAACATAATCTGCTATGTAGATTTCGAAGCATAAAGCTTCATCATCAGGCTTTTCAAAAACGTCAATATTTACATTAAAACACTAAAAACATTAAAAACATTTAAATATATTAAAATAACATCATCATCAGTTGGTGGATTGGTCATCAGTTGGTGTCTATCGCCGGCCGGCAAATGTGTTATTTTAATATGTTTAAATGTTTTTAATGTTTTTAGTGTTTTAATATGAATAGTGACGTTTTTGTAAAGCCTGATGATGAAGCTTTATGCTTCAAAATGTACATAGCAGATGATGTTTAAAGAACTCTTGACAGGAAAAAAGGTAATATAACCAGCATTATTTCTATAATATAACAGTTCTGAAGGCTAATAAAACAAAATTAATAATATAATATGTTTAAGTGCCTTCCAATGAACTTCAATATTTACACGGAAGTAGAATTGAATTATTTTTACCTATATACGCCTGAAAGTCTTGGGGAGGAGAGATTCACTTATAAAAGAAACTTATTTTTTATAAAAGGTTCTATACGACCTAAATAATTAGAGAATTATTATTAGTGTTATTCCTCATTAAGACGCCGACCATATAGATATGGCGAATACGAGGGGCAAATGAGCGTATGAGAGTATATTACCGAGTGTAGTCATTGTTACTAGCTAAGTTTGTCTGTTCCTAACAAATACTCCGTAGAAATACATTGACACAACCGTTTAATTCCTTGTAACCATTATGTAAGGGGCAACATTCCATTTCCAACATTCCAAGGATCAAGCCCCTCGCACATGCGCACTGCCAGAAGGATTTCCCTAAATGGAGACAGCCACAAATATAAAGTTAATTTTTTGCCTAAATGTATATTATTTATACTCTGTATATTCTATATGTATTTTCTGTGTTCTCATGAGGTAATTGGTGGTTTTTCCTAGGAATGTAGTATCCAAAGTATTAAGAATTTAATGCATAATCAATTTAAAACAACATTTTTTATTACATAAACTAAATATTTGTTATTGTAATATTGCTATTTTATTCATTGAAAAGAGAAAGTATCGTAAAATTACTGAAAATAATACGAATAACCCTCAGAATACATAGATGAATCTTATTCATACCAATAGTATTTATAATAATCTATAAAGTCTTTCAAACCATCTTTTAACACCGTAAATTAACAATATAAACCACTGTTGAGAAAAAATATAATATGGTTAAAACTATAGTTTACTATATCCTAAATGTCAGTGTGAGATTTCCGTTTAAACCACAAACAGCCCAAACTTACGACTTGCCAATGGTCACTACTTTGCTAACTTTGGCAATTAGCCCCTTGAGTTCACCTATGTAAGTGTCCAAGGTGTTTGTAAGTGGTAGTCACCTGTAACCACAGGTAACAGAAATTATTTTGTCCTGTGGCTTTCTTGTCATTTCTGTAGGCATAACAAGTGTTTTTCTTAATTTATTTTAATCGAGCAATTTATAACGAGAAAAGTTATCATTTTAAACACAAACAATTACCCCAATATACACAAATGCCAAACAGCATTTAGAAGATCAAAGGTTTTCGTTGAAAAATAAAACTAAAAACTGTTATATGATCTTTATTTTCTTTTTTTTTTAAGTTCAAAAACAAAATGATCTCTAATGATATGAAATTCTAGGTTTTAACGGACGTAAATTTGGTTTTTTTTTCAACCAGATATTACAAAAATATTATGATGCCATTTTTTAAGGATTTATTTTAGACACATGATATGCTTTCTCCGGACAACACTTTTTGTTATCAACGCAAAGTATATTATTGTTCTATATTTGGCGTTGGTGAGGCAGAATCTGGAATTCTCTGCAACGATTTGATCCCCATACCAACTGGGACCTATTGAAAGGTGCCTATCTGCCCCAAGATACCCAAGATACTTTACTCGAGGATAGTAAATACGGGCTTATGCTATATAGAGTCCTATTGCTGTGATGGACGCTGAGCTTGGTCTGGTACTCAAATTTTCGTCTGCTGCTAAAGTACTGCCTCTCAGAGAATCTTCGAGTAAGACATAAGACTTCACTTCTCATACCTAATTCAAGGTGTATGCTGGTAACCGAGTTGCTAGTGGGCTTATTGACGTCTCTTGCACTCCTTAGTTTCCTTTATAAAAGCTACCATTTGGTCTGCTAGAGGTAACGAATGTTTAGTTGTTAGTCCTCTTTGGGTTTCGGCTCTAAAGAGCAACTGTGCGCACTTATAAAAACACGCTCGTCTTACTTCCTACTCTGTTTTTTCATACTTAACTAATGTGGATAGGCAAAGCCCTAGAGGTTGATACATTTCTTCGTGTTTTATTGTTATTAATAAATTGCTATGTAAATACACTTAATCATCAATTATTACATTTGTTGCATTTTGATGTACGTTTAACTGATGCTTTGTACTAGGCCTTTGTGTTATGTTGTTAATATAGCTCAATGACCTTGGGAATATATCAAATTATATATCATACATTGTACGTTAATAATAAAGTGTTTTACTGCAGGATATGGAACAGTGTTATGGCAATCGTCATTATTTTTAACTAAAATTTCCACTCATCACAACATCAAATTCCCTTTCTGATATACAACTTCTTCATTCACTCTCTCCCATTAATTCGAATTGTCCCACCCTTTCCCCGGTCAGTCAATGAATTGTTAGGTCTTCCAGTTGTGTGCCCTTAACTCGTCTATTCTATAAAAAACCTGCCTGAGAGGCGAACGCCTACGAGCTACCGTCCTGTGTCTCCCAGTTTGGTAGCCATCACTGCCTCTAGTTGCATAAGAGTATATATCGCATTTGGATTTTAAAAGGAGCCATGTTTCTAAAGCTTTATATAATTTTAACGAATTACTGTTGGTTTTGAGAATTACAGTATTTTCTTTTTTCTGTTTTTATTAAATTGTTTATTATATTTTACATCTAATATTAACTTTTAGGAACAAATTTTATTTTTAACTAGTATTTTTATTGCTATGTAGTATCATGGTAATCTATACTATTTCATAGATAGTATATATTCTCAATATTTAACATAGCATTCAGAGTTTCACATTTTTAATATTGTTGTTGTTACATATATTTATTTATAGCTTATCCGCATTAATAGTAAGTAGGTAGGTCTACGCACTTTCTATTCCAATAATAATAAGGCAATATCAAACAATTTATAACACTCACTGATTAATACTCTAACATGATGTTGTAAATAAATATATTAGTGATTAGCTTAGAGTTCCAAATACGTCTTTATCATAGGGTTCATTTTACACCAGGCTTGCCAATACAGGATAAATCCAAACTTTAGAAATATACACAATATGTGGAAGAAACTACCAGAGGCACTCTGAGTACTTCGTACAGCCTGTATGGTAGATGTGGTGGTAAGGGAACTTGCTGAACCCTAGGGCAAACACAGTTAATATGGATTAGAGTGGGGTAAGGAGTAAAAGACGATACTATTTGAAACAAAGAATACATTTAATATTTATATATGATACAACAATGTGTTAGAGTGGTAATTCTTCGGTCATTTTATAATAATTCTTTTTGTTCTTTAACGAGGCAAGTGCAACTTCAAAGCTAACTAAAAGTGGGACTAAACTATAACTTAAATATAAGAGCTTTTACTAAATTTGTATGTAATGTAGCACTGTATCGGACTGGCTCATGCAAGAAATATGTGCTTATCTCACACATACGTCTGGACGTACCCATCTTTTTTGTGAGCTGACAATAGGAAAATAGTAAAAACAAATATGTTAATTTTTTTAGTTAAAAATAATATCTTATTTATCATTACAACATGTCATGTTTGTTTATTTCATTATTTAGGATTCATAACACTATTAATTAACATTGCTGCATTGAGCGATTTACTTAAAATGAAAACATTTCTAACGATAAATAATATTTTATATATTTTAATAACTACACAATTATGAAAAAACTTATGAAACTGGTTGTCAAAAAATGCCTGAGATTTGTACAAGAATCAAAGAACAACGTTTTTAGATATCTTCTTACTGTATGTGTTATTTACATATAATTTAATATGAAGACAAAAGCTTAGTAAAAAATTCAACATAAAGATGAAGTTGTATTTAAAGTTATAACTGATCATACTAAGCTTTGTTTGAATAATTATCTTTATTGATCTTTGGTTGGTGAAGTAGTAAGTTATATTTTAAAAATACTCATATAACTGAATTAAAAGCTTAGAAGTGAGAGTTTTATAAATTTAAAATGCCAGAGAAACGTATCATAATTAGTTATATACACACATATAATTTCATTGACAGAATGCCTTATAGTAGTTTTCTACTGCACTAAAAGTTAAAGTAAATTTGAAATAAAGCATATTATGTGCACTGTGCATTGTAATTTATAATTAATTACACTCCTCATTATCAACTAAACTATCAACAACTAAAGAGTTATAGCGATAACGACTGTTTTGTCGCAGCACATTAGCATTGGTGTTAAAATGTTTATATCTATACCTTTTGAGGGTTGCCAATCAAATTATACTGGTAATCACAACTGTGCTGAGAGAGCCACAGTCATTGACCCCGTAGATTCTCCTGGAGTGTCATACCTAGCTGATGTACAAGGTGCATCACTGCATCGAGGTAGACAGGCGAGTGTATACAGTGTATCAGGCATAGAGCCACAGTCATTGACGCCGTAGATTCTCCTGGAATGTCATACCGGGCTGAAGTGCAAGGTGCTTCACTGGAGGTATAACACCCCATAGATTCCCCTGGAGTGCCTACCTGACTGATGTACAAGGTGCTTCACTGCATCAATGTAGACAGGTGACTGTATACAGTGTATCAAGCATAGAGCCACAGTCATTGACCCCGTAGATTCCTCTGGAGTGTTATACCTGGCTGATGTGCAAGGTGCTTCACTGCATCAAGGTAGACAGGTGACTGTATACAGTGTATCAGGCATAGAGCCACAGTCATTGACCCCATAGATTCCCCTGGAGTGCCTACCTGACTAATGTACAAGGTGCTTCACTGCATCAAGGTAGACAGGTGACTGTATACAGTGTATCAGTCATAGATTTGATAGCCATGATACATCGATATTATTAATTGAATAACTATCACTTATACGTCTTTAAGCTTTGAATATAAACAATTTTAAATTATGGAAACCAAAACATTATTAGATCATTAGGGTTTCCTAATACCTCTAAGCATTGCTCAATATTTCCGGTTACTTACTACTTGATGATATGTTGCAGTAATTTTATGAAGTTATATTCCGCTCCCTATCCAACAAAATGTATTAGGAATGTTATGGTGTGGAAAATTGCATAAAGTTAGAGCTGTTAGATACTTTAGAGTTTTAATCCACTTAACATCGTCTGAAACGTAATCTATCATCATAAATCTTTGGAGAAAGATTGAATTAGTTAAAAGAATACTTACGGAATTGTAGTTATTTTTAAGGTACTTAACACTTGCAATAAAACATGATGTTCTATTGATAAGCACCGATTTTACAAATATTATAATTATTACTTGACTCAAAGTAAGCATTTTCGACGTTTCAATTAAATTGCTGTCGTTTTTTTTCGTCAGCTAAGTTTCATTATTATTGATATTATGTGTTTAAAAGGATTAATATTGAGAACACTCTATATTATTTGTAATATATAAAATTCTATCGTAAATTATTCCGTAGCGTGAAGCACAATTTCATGAGCTAAGTGTTCTCAATTCGATCCCGAACAGTCAAAGCAAAATGTTGAAAAGGTTCAGCTAATAACAAGTTGTTTGTTTTTCATTGAGCTATATATTTTTTAAACGTTTCTAAGTAACTACATTTACTCATTTGAATCTTGAAAATTTGCGTCTTAATAAAAAATAAACAAATAAATAAAAACTAAATATAATTCAAATTAACTAATATAAATTTAGTATTTATACAATTAAATATAAAAACGAAACATTTTTATAAGTTGTAATATTTGCTTTCAATCATATAATTTACGTATCGAAAACAAATAATGTTGTAATTTAGATTGTTACTTGTATTAATAATAGGCTAATAAAATAATACAAAACCAATACTATTAGATGGAAAAGATTTTTTAGCGCAAGTTATTTTATTTGTGTATAAGTATGATTGAATATTAAAAAAAAAGATAAATTATCTACCTGTTTAAGACAATGTTTTCAAATGATAATATATTGTTGAGTTTGCAAAATGAATTAAATAGTTTCACCAAATATACTGTAGTATTAAATAATATAGCTACTAAAACAAATAAGTCATCGGTGCTATGAAGTGAAGCATGAACTTGCTGTACAAGTGGATATGATTAATGCTGAAGGAAAGTTCAGTGATGCAATCAACAATATTATGTCCTCGGATTTTCTTCGGCTTTCCAAGGAAACACATTAATTTTACACATTTCAAGGAAAAGTCCTTTCTTTCACCATCTATTTCAGTAAGGAATAATGAGCGGGACTTTTATTCATTTATTTGGTTTTAGTGAGGTTATAAAATCAAATAATATTAATATTTTTATTCAAATACAAATCCATAATATTCATTACCATTGATAACAATACCTATTAGTTTAATTATGAACGCACTAGCACTCTCTACCTGGAGGAAGGTTAAACTGTTATAAACTCACTCACATAGTAAACCAATGCATAATAACTAGACACTTGGGTGGTCAGAGGGAGCCTTAGGGGCAGCAAGTGGTTCTTGGAGAGGGGTCTGTAGTAATGAAGCTTATTATGTTTAATAGGGCAACTCAAGAGGCGAATACACCCTGAGGCACTCTCTACCTGGAGGAAGGTTAAACTGCTACAAACCTACTCACATAGTAAACCACTGCATAATAACTAGACACTTGGGTGGTCAGAGAGAGCCTTAGGGGCAGCAAGTGGTTCTGGGAGAGGGGTCTGTAGTAATGAAGCTTATTATGTTTAATAGGGCAACTCAAGAGGCGAATACACCCTGAGGCACTCTCTACCTGGAGGAAGGTTAAACTGCTACAAACCTACTGACATAGTAAACCACTGCATAATAACTAGACACTTGGGTGGTCAGAGGGAGCCTTAGGGGCAGCAAGTGGTTCTTGGAGAGGGGTCTGTAGTAATGAAGCTTATTATGTTTAATAGGGCAACTCAAGAGGCGAATACACCCTGAGGCACTCTCTACCTGGAGGAAGGTTAAACTGCTACAAACCTACTCACATAGTAAACCACTGCATAATAACTAGACACTTGGGTGGTCAGAGAGAGAGCCTTAGGGGCAGCAAGTGGTTCTGGGAGAGGGGTCTGTAGTAATGAAGCTTATTATGTTTAATAGGGCAACTCAAGAGGCGAATACACCCTGAGGCACTCTCTACCTGGAGGAAGGTTAAACTGTTACAAACCTACTAACATAGTAAACCACTGCATAATAGCTAGACACTTGGGTGGTCAGAGGGAGCCTTAGGGGCAGCAAGTGGTTCTGGGAGAGGGGTCTGTAGTAATGAAGCTTATTATCTTTAATAGGGCAACTCAAGAGGCGAATACAGCCTGAGGCACTCTCTACCTGGAGGAAGGTTAAACTGTTATAAACCTACTCACATAGTAAACCACTGCATAATAACTAGACACTTGGGTGGTCAGAGGGAGCCTTAGAGGCAGCAAGTGGTTCTGGGAGAGGGGTCCGTAGTAATGAAGCTTATTATCTTTAATAGGGCAACTCAAGAGGTGAATACAGCCTGAGGCACTCTCTACCTGGAGGATGGTTAAACTGTTACAAACCTACTCACGTAGTAAACTACTGCATAATAACTAGACACTTGGGTGGTCAGAGGGAGCCTTAGGGGTAGCAAGTGGTTCTAGGAGAGGGGTCCATAGTAATGAAGCTTATTATGTTTAATGGAGTAACTCAGGAGGCGAATACACCCTGAGGCACTCTCTACCTGGAGGAAGGTTAAACTGCTACAAACCTACTCACATAGTAAACCACTGCATAATAACTAGACACTTGGGTGGTCAGAGGGAGCCTTAGAGGCAGCAAGTGGTTCTTGGAGAGGGGTCTGTAGTAATGAAGCTTATTATATTTAATAGGGCAACTCAAGAGGCGAATACACCCTGAGGCACTCTCTACCTGGAGGAAGGTTAAACTGTTACAAACCTACTGACATAGTAAACCACTGCATAATAACTAGACACTTAGGTGGTCAGAGGGAGCCTTAGTGGCAGCAAGTGGTTCTTGGAGAGGGGTCTGTAGTAATGAAGCTTATTATGTTTAATAGGGCAACTCAAGAGGCGAATACACCCTGAGGCACTCTCTACCTGGAGGAAGGTTAAACTGTTACAAACCTACTGACATAGTAAACCACTGCAGAATAACTAGACACTTAGGTGGTCAGAGGGAGCCTTAGTGGCAGCAAGTGGTTCTGGGAGAGGGGTCTGTAGTAATGAAGCTTATTATGTTTAATAGGGCAACTCAAGAGGCGAATACAGCCTGAGGCACTCTCTACCTGGAGGAAGGTTAAACTGTTACAAACCTACTCACATAGTAAACCACTGCATAATAGCTAGACACTTGGGTGGTCAGAGGGAGCCTTAGGGGCAGCAAGTGGTTCTGGGAGAGGGGTCCGTAGTAATGAAGTTTATTATGTTTAATGGAGCAACACAAGAGACGAATACAGCCTGAGGCACTCTCTACCTGGAGGAAGGTTAAACTGTTATAAACCTACTCACATAGTAAACCACTGCATAATAGCTAGACACTTGGGTGGTCAGAGAGAGCCTTAGAAGCAGCAAGTGATTCTGAGAGAGGGGTCCGAAGTAATGAAGCTTATTATGTTTAATGGTGCAACACCAGAGGCGAATACAGCCTGAGGCACTCTCTACCTGGAGGAAGGTTAAACTGTCATAAACCTACTCACATAGTAAACCACGTCATAATAACTAGACACTTGGGTAGTCAGATGGAGACTTAGGGGCAGCAAGTGATTCTGAGAGAGGGGTCTGTAGTAATGAAGCATATTATATTTAATGGGGCAACTTAAGAGGCGAATACAGCCTGAGGCACTCTCTACCTGGAGGAAGGTTAAACTGTTACAAACCTACTCACGTAGTAAACCACTGAACAATAGCTAGACACTTGGGTGGTCACAGGGGCAGCAAGTGGTTCCGGGAGAGGGGTCTGTAGTAATGAAGCTTATTATATTTAATGGTGCAACTCAAGAGGTGAATACAGCCTGAGGCACTCTCTACCTGAAAGAAGGTTAAACTGTTACAAACCTACTGACCTAGTAAACCACTACATAATAGCTAGACACTTGGGTGGTCACAGGGGCAGCAAGTGGTTCTGAGAGAGGGGTCCGTAGTAATGAAGCTTATTATGTTTAATGGAGCAACTCAAGAGGCGAATACAGCCTGAGGCACTCTCTACTGGAGGAAGGTTAAACTGTTATAAACCACTCACATAGTAAACCACTGCTTAATAACTAGACACTTGGATGGTCAGAGGGAGCCTTAGGGGCAGCAAGTGGTTCTGAGAGAGGGGTCCGTAGTAATGAAGCTTATTATGTTTAATGGAGCAACTCAGGAGGCGAATACAGCCTGAGGCACTCTCTACTGGAGGAAGGTTAAACTGTTATAAACCACTTACATAGTAAACCACTGCTTAATAACTAGACACTTGGATGGTCAGAGGGAGCCTTAGGGGCAGCAAGTGGTTCTGAGAGAGGGGTCCGTAGTAATGAAGCTTATTATGTTTAATGGAGCAACTCAGGAGGCGAATACAGCCTGAGGCACTCTCTACTGGAGGAAGGTTAAACTGTTTTAAACCACTTACATAGTAAACCACTGCTTAATAACTAGACACTTGGCTGGTCAGAGGGAGCCTTAGGGGCAGCAAGTGGTTCCGGGAGAGGGGTCTGTAGTAATGAAGCTTATTATAATTTAATGGGGAAATTCATAAGGCGGATACTGCTTGAGGCTCTCTCTACCTGGAGGAAGGTTAAACTGTTGTAAACTATGTCCTAGTCTGCTTAGTTTGTAGTAGAATATATATTTTATTCTATATATTTTGACAAAAGTTTGAACTAATTTATTATTGATCCTATTTAGCAAATTATAAATATATTTTATTTGACATTAAGTTGTTGGTTCTGTTTGCTTATTCAAACAGTTAGTTGTCTACATGTTCCGCTTCCATCCTCTTTTGCTTTATTAATAATATAAAGTAACTTAAGTAGCAGCATGGCTAAACTGTAAATAGTGCGGATGATTAGAGAGTAAGATTAATTTTGTTAAGTTTCTAAATATATCGTTAAATATGTGAAATACTAGTCATAAATACACGTTTACCTTAAATTGACTCAGAACTACTAAGGTCAACAACGTAAATGGTACATTTGGGACGCTGATGTAAGGATTAGGAAAAAGAAAACTTTTTAGGGTTTTTATTGAATGTCTATACTTTTCTAAACTAAACACTCTTTAATAACAAATTTAGTATCAAACCTAAGCACCTAAGTAACAAAATACAAAATTTTACATCTTTCTAAATGTTCAAATGCTGACATTTAAAAGCCAGCTTCACAAAACAGCACCTAAATTTAAAACCAAGGCAAATGTACTACATCATCCTCAATCTCGAAACCTACCTCTACGTACTGACTTCCAGTAGTGCAAATCAATTGTTTTATGGCCGAACACTAGCTGGGCAATAGCAAGGAATTGTTATGCTGGACGACATAAGTTTCTTATTATCGACCTGTCAAAACCTGAAAGTGAGATGAACCTCTCTCGTAGGGAATGGACACTGTTGAATCACTTCCAAACTGGAATAGGCAGATGTCACTACTGGAGATATAAATGAGGATTGATACTAGATCAGCCATGTGATTGTGAGGAATCTATCAAACAATGGACCACAGTTCCCCAGCACTTGTGCGGAGGGATTAGCTGGCATAAATATAATCAGTGAGGCAGGCCTTAAATGTCTTGATGGATTTAAATTAGCTTTGTGACCGGATATCACTTTTAATAATATACTGTAACATGACATTTGGACCTTATTCCAAAGATAAATATTACAGAAGTCAGAATATATTTAATACGACTTCTATTAAACATATTTAGATTACTATCAATGAAATCGAATACCTGCTTATTAATCGTGCACTTTGTTTCAAATGTTTCAATTCATTGAGTCAGAAGCATGAGGATCCTTTAAACAGAAGCACTACGTATATAATTATATTTGGTAGTTACCATACATTGTTCTATAGAAGGGTTTATAATTAAATTCCAGACTTTTACACTCTGTTCCATATCTCCACCTTGCGTGAGTTCCTTAATCACCTCAACCTGAATTAACTTGCCAAAGCCAGTGATTCCCCCATACTGGCACAGTACTTCACCGAACCCTACACCACTAACCCGTACTTCTCCATCCACTACATGATTCACGGCCGTTTTTGATCCACCACCTAACTCCCCATCCAACTACCAACCACTAGCCACCCTTCACACGACTCATTATTACTGACGCTACGCTGACTTAGTCCCCTCTAGTCCACTCCCCAACACTTAGACGCTTCTCATGTTCCAACTCACCCTCAGTCAGCTCACTTAAAATTGTATTTCTTCCATTTTCTTCTTCTGTCTGTTTCAGTGGCCATGTTTCCTCGAGGCCTTTCTTCCGGAGACCCGAGTTGCCTGCTTGCCTCATACAGTTATTATCGATGCAATTCTACACCCTTCAACTACCTACCCTAGGCTGAAGAGGCTCTAGTGTATACACTTTCTAAGAAATAGCCTGCTTTAATTTGTAAGAAAGTTTCAATTCGCTGATCTACACTCATCACACTCATTCGAAATCCATATTCACACAAATCTTGACTGTCGGCATCATAGGAATAAATAAATAACTTTTCAACTGTTGCAATTTCTGTATCAATGGTAATTTTTTATTTAATTCTTTAAATTTATAACACTGTATTATTTTTTTAAACAGTTTTTGATTATATTGCCTCACTCTATTTATGTAATTGAAAGTAGCTAAATAATACCGTTACGGAACTATGTAAGATGTTTTCCAAGTACGAATGGCCAGCAGAGAATATAAGACTGGTTTATTTATTTGGAACATAACAGAAATATCTATAACGATATTGGAAATCATAAAACAAGAAAGTTTGTACATTATTGATTAAGATGTGATATTAAAATATAAAGGAATTGGAGAATATTTATTCCATGCAATAAAGATCCACAAACGTGCACATAGAATGTACCAAGTGACAAAGATAAGGTTATCTGGAAAAAAGATTTGTCAAAAAAAAAATATTTATTTTAACAATTAGTAAAATGGTTTTGTTTAAAATGTTTAAGCCAAGATTATGATTGTATACATTTATTTTATTTCTTTTACATACCAAGTATATTCAGAATGTTTTACCACTGTCACGTGGAAGTACAACGTTGAATCAGTATTATTCGTCAATATACCATGTTTCTAAGATCTCGTTTCCATTGCTTTACATAACTGCATCTACTTCACAATGTTCGCCAGTCTATTGAGCAGCTAACTGACGTTTATATATCAGAATCACCATATTCCTGTGATATTCCCTCCGCATCCCTCTAGTAGTATTGGATATTTACTCTAATGAATAATTTGAACAGTCTAGGATTTGAATGTTATAAAATTAAGGCTTTTGAAGGATAAATTGGAATATGATTCATTAAATATAACAAATAAAAATTTTAAATATTATATTGTTTTATATCTAATATAAATCCATTAACAATGTTTTAAAAAATTATGCAAAACGAGTTTTAGGACGTTTAAAAGCTGTAACTAAGTCCCTAACTATCACATTTTGGTAATATAACTCTTGATACACTCGGCAAATTAAGCTCCATATAAAAGTTTTATCACTCAAATCGTTTGAGCCTGAGATAAATTATGAGCGGACAACCAACTCGGTGTCACTACTCACACTCACATTCACTCTTAGCAGCCTAGCACTCATGAACTCCAAAGACAATCACATTGTATTGGTTGATTTAAGTCACACAACACGTTGACCACGCCCTCACGTTCAGATATTTAAAAATATAGTTTATAAAAGGGGTATACTGTTTTGTTTCAAAAATGTAATATTTTGTTACTGCCCTTGGAACAACCCTTCATTGAAAAGCACAACTTCCTGTGGTCACTACCCAAACAAATTTAAGAAATTGAGCGAAATAAATGGTTCCAAAGAATTACCACAAACGTTCACCATATTAAACACTAAAAAAATCAGAACTTTGAAAATTACTAGTTTGGTTCCCAAATACGTTTTTTTGCCATAGCTTAAAAACTAGCCATGTTAGAGACATTTGATTTTTAATAAAATATTTTAAATTGTTATTCACATATTTCCGGAAAAATAATCAAAATCGTTAGTGCTGTTTTATAGAAAATTATATTTTTGTGTGTTTTTTGCCCATAACAATAAAAAAAGTAAAAGAATATTCTGGAGATATTGGCTAAGTACACCTACATACCAAATTCTATTAAAATGTATCCTCCGTTTAGTCTCCAGCGAACGCACATACTCACATACATTGGGACAGACTTAAACAGTTTTTCCGATAAAAACACATTTTTTGGGTTCAGGAGACCCTAAAATAAATTTTTAAATCAACATTTAAAAACATTTTATTGTTGACGATTATAATACTTTCTCTATGCTAACACATATTGGAGAAATTAAAAATAAAATAATAAATACATACCGAACAAAACACCAAATTAGGCTAAAAAAATTTGTTCTTTTACTAAATTCGTATATATCTTTACATTTTTAAATGGTCAAAATGAATGGACTCTACCACCCCTAAGACTAAGGAGACCAAATATAATAGATAACTAATACAGTTGCAAAACATATTAAGTAGGATCAGATTTACGTGTTTTAGTTTAGAAAACAATATGCTTTACCTAAAAAGAATATATAGTTCGTTAAATAAAAAAACTCCATGGTTAAATGGAAAATGTTTTATGAAAATCCCATCGTCATTGCTAGATCAAAACATATTGACATCAAAAAACATTTAATCCGCTTGTTAACTTGATGCTAGAACTAAACTTCCTAGAATCTTGTAATCGCCTAGTATCGGACCACAAACAGCAAAACTTGCAGTAATTCAACTTTAAGTTAGAGATGTATACTAAGTTGCCAACTTTACGTTAACTTTCGGCTTGCTTACTTCAGTTCTTGGAAAATTTGGTAATGTCGATTGCCTGTATGTAAACTTAGCGTTGAATTGTGATCTTAGAAACCGTAATTCTGACAAAAAAAACTTTAATTGGGGAACATATCTTGTTATTAGAGACAATTAAATTTCTCTAATACTTATTACAAATTTTGAAAAACGACCACCATTTTCCAATATTGACCCACCCGCCTGCCCATACATATACAGTAGTATTGACCCACCCGCCCACCCATATATATACAGTAATATTGACCCACCCGCCCACCCATATATATATACAGTAATACTGACCCACTTGCACACCCATACATATACAGTAGTATTGACCCATTTGCACACCCTTTCACGTACAGTGGTATTGATGAAATAAACTTAGCGTTGAAATAAACATCTTAAGCAAATCAAGAAAATAATTTAATTCTTGTAATTTATACAATAATAGTAATTATATTTTTACAAAAGGAAAAATTATGATAATTATTTCTTAAATAGTCTATATCCAATATAAAGACCAATCAAAATTCATGAGACAGTATTGGATAAAATATAGTTTTATTAAATACTTACTAAAAACAGCCAGTATAAAAAAAACAAGCACAGCCTTCAAATGTTGTAAACAAAATGTTGTTAATTTTTTTCTCATAAAATATCGATGATTATAAATTGAGCAATTGCTTTTAAATATATGTAAAAGAGCTGTTTCCTATTGATATACACCAATATATACAAACAAGTGAGGAGATTTGGAACCACTTTGGGTCACATTTTTCATCGTTACATATATTACTAAAATATTACAACATTGCCAACAATGTTAAAATGTTTCATTTAGTATATTAATGTGTTATGATGTTTTTGACAAAAAAAATTAAACTGTTTTTGGATCACCATTGTTATTTGGAATTATAAAATTTAAGATTAAATTAAAAATGCATTGGAAATGAGGATATTTATTTTTATGATGCAGTGTATGTAAGTTCTTGTGTAAAAAGTGTTATTCCTCCAACATCCCTAGCAATGCCCAGTCAAAACACTAACTAATGATGAAGATCTCTGATTGTGTAAAACTAACTTCCTGGGCTATTACTGGGCAAATCTATCAATAGCACTATTTATGTATGGGTGGGTGGGTGGGTATTTAAAAATTCAAAAAATTCCGAGAAAACTCTCTCTCTCTCCCCTCTCCCTTCACCACCCCCTCACACATACACATACAGTGGTATATAGCTATACGGGATTTATTTATCACACTAAGACCTTGTGCATTGTACAGACATTGTGCTGTCAATTATACAATGCTTTAAATAATAGCAACTCTTGATTTAAGTATGTCATACAAAAAACGTTTGGTTGATTTGTTTCTTAATTACCTAATCAATAATTACATACAATCACGTGCGTTTTATGATTCAGTTACATTATACCTGTATACTTTTACGTCACAATATGAGACATATTTAATGTTTTTTATATGAATTCCTTTGTTTAGAAACTTACTTCAATTATCTAGTTTGGTAGTAAATATCATTTAAAAATATCTAATTGATAGATTAAACTATAATGGACATCAAATTGTTTTCCTGTTACTCTCTGTATAACGGAGGCACTACAGTAGAATAGAATAAGAATATGTTTATTCAGCCTTCAAATTACAGTTAAATATTAAAACGTATAACACTCTGAAATACTAGCCATTTTTCCAGTACATATGGCTAGCACATCTTAAAACTTAATTAAATTTACAAAATTAAACAGTCCATTTTTGACAAATGATCTCGGACTGTAACAAATGACAGAACTCCAATCATCCGAATCAATTGGGACGAGACCCTATTCGGATAGTCAAATATTTGGATAATCGGATTTTCTTCTAAAACCGGTAAATTTTATTTAACTATTGTATGTAATTAAATGCATGTATGTTGAAATGGGATAAAATAAATTTTTGAAATAAGGCATTTATTACATAATTAATTAAAATTTTACTACATACTACAATATACTATAGTGTGTATTTGCGTGTATTGCGTAAAAGAATGTTATTTCTCGCCAAACATCTTAGTTAAATATGGTCTATACGTGTTACTGTCTTCATCTGTTTTTAGGCAGCCCCCTAATCTGTTGCACGTACGCTTTACAAAGGGAAGGACAATAACGTTTGTAGACAATAAAGTATGCCTATCGTATTAATTATGTTTCCTGACAGAATTTGGATTTGTTTTTTTTAGACGGTGTTACAGTGTACAGTATCTATTGAGGCATATTATATGTTATATATTGTGATACATACATGTATGATTTATATTTTTTAGAATTAAAAATACTCGTATTTGTTGCATACTTTGTTGAGTATGCTTTTTGGTTTTTTTTTCAGAACAAAATCAAAATACTGAAGATTGTATGATTTACTTAAATACATTCTGAAAGCAGTTCGCAAAGTTGGAGTTCGTATAATTGGAGATAATTTAAACTCCATTGCTGATACAAAGGCAACAATTTTGATAATGTTAGATGAAAGGTATAAAAATTATCTGAAGTTATACATATTTTCGTAATTTCCATATTCATTATCAAGATTCATAAATAAGTGAAAAGTGTGCTCATAGTGATAATCTATTACACGGTTATGGTTATGTAGTAGCTTGAACGTCCATCAGTTTCATAGATCACTGGACCACAACATCACTGGCTTCCTTATAGTGTCTAAGCAACCAGACTAACCACTCATAGCTCTCTACCGTTTAAAGTTGCCTTCAAGTTCTTAACATTTTGGATTCACTCCCATATAAGGCTAAATGGTCTTATTATTTGGCCATTTAAGATAAAGTTAATGAATTCAAGTAAACTTATCTTAGAAATCTAACCTATTATTGATGAATAATAATATTAAAATGTATCTAATTCCAGCCTTATTCTTATAAGCTAAGATCAATTATTCTTCTCTGTAACTATTAATTAACGTAGAGCTATTCAATATCTGAAACCTGAATTGAAAATGAATATGTTGGGTGGGCTACAAGGTTGTCAACGTCACAGTGTGTGTAGCCTACTCCCACCCATCTTACGTAGGAAAGCAATCTCCCTGCCCATCTTTCACTCGGACATATTTACTAATGTTCGGAAGCTTTACAATTTATACCATAGACAAATTTATTTGTATAATCTTTCGCTATCTCCTAAACAAGTTTTAATGAACTGTTTGCTAACCACTTCCTTCTGTAGCTCAGTGCTTGTATTAATAAGAAATGTTAGTTTTGTACACATTTGCTCTTTGGGATTACAATGCTAGTTAACTATTTGTAAATATATATTTAGTATAAGGGTAATGAATCTTAAAGAATGCTTCTACTCCTTTTGTTTGAGAAAGAACAACCTTTATACGTTTAAAGTATTTATCTCATTCTAAGCTAAAGGCCATTTAGTTACAGATGAATAGAAATATAAAATAAGGGACTTTATTATCAATCATGGAACCAAAACTCATAGTATTAAATAAAATTTTTACTGAAATACTTGTCTTTATTTAGTTATCTCTCGCGGAAAACATCCAAACTCTCGCCACCATCCAACATGGATCCTAAATTCCCCCTGTACTGAACACGCTGAGGTTATCGTTGATGAAATGTTTTATTTGTATAAAAAATAATTAAACTGAATAGTTCACCAGTGGTTCTAAAATGTTTCAATGTTATAGCCTGTAATTCTCGTACCACTTAGCATCCGATTATGACACCGCCATGTCGGTATCCTCGTGGTTCTCACTAGTTAATATACAGGGTGGAGAAAATATGGAAACGCTTTCACCACTTCTGTATGACTGTACTACTTGTAAAAGTGAAATATTGTACATGATCATGGTTACTAAGAACATACTTTTAGACGTCATTAACGACATTTCATCTTTTCAGCGGGACACTGTATTTGTATGGGTACCACTGTATGTGTATGGGTACCACTGTACGTGTATGGGTACCACTGTACGTGTATGGGTACCACTGTACGTGTATGGGTACCACTGTATGTGTATGGGTGGGACCACGAGGATTTTAACAAAAATCTTCAATGTAAGCCTAGGTCGAGTTTGGTATAAAATAAGAAGTCTATTCACGAGAATTTCATTGCGGCAAACCGGACTTCGAAAACTTTATCCTATCCAGAGTAGTGGTCGTTTGAATGTCAAAGTAACTTATTTGAACAATATTATTTCTTCGCTGTTTAACAGTTTTAAGTAAATTATTCTGATCAAAAATTATACTTTATGGAACACAATTATCAAAAAAATTTAATTATCACATTACCCATGGAAAAAAATAACGTTGTTATGAAAGTGTTTCAATTTTTTTCCATCCTGTATACCAAGCATTTTAATTTAATGTGAGTTTAGTAGCCTGATTACGTGCTGATGCCAACATCCAAGCGTGAAAGCTCCACTCAGTTGAAATAGTTCAGCTTTTTGTCTTTAAGGCAATGCAAATTTCTGCAGCTACATAAAGGATGGAATGGTTAATGTAAGTTGTTTTGCAATAGAAAGTGATGTTATAGCCACCTACCTCTCATTATATAAAACGCTTCCATTTTACAAACACTACCGACTGTCGATATGTGCATGTAAACAGTTACAAACGTTATTTTACAACCACTACCGAATGTCGATATGTGCATGTAAACAGTTCCAAACGTTTTTTTACAACCACTACCGACTGTCGATATGTGCATGTAAACAGTTCCAAGCGTTATTTTACAACCACTACCGACTGTCGATATCTGCATGTAAACAGTTCCAAACGTTATTTTACAACCACTACCGACTGTCGATATCTGCATGTAAACAGTTCCAAACGTTATTTTACAACCACTACCGACTGTCGATATCTGCATGTAAACAGTTCCAAACGTTATTTTACAGCCACTACCGACTGTCGATATGTGCATGTAAACAGTTCCAAACGTTATTTTACAACCACTACCGACTGTCGATATGTGCATGTAAACAGTTCCAAACTTTATTTTACAACCACTACCAACTGTCGATATGTGCATGCAAACAGTTCCAAACGTTATTTTACAACCACTACCGACTGTCGATATGTGCATGTAAAGAGTTCCAAACGTTATTTTACAACCACTACCGACTGTCGATATGTGCATGTAAAAAGTTCCAATCGTTATTTTACAGCCACTACCGACTGTCGATATGTGCATGTAAACAGTTCCAAATGTTAATTTACAACCACTACCGACTGTCGATATGTGCATGTAAACAGTTCCAAATGTTATTTTACAACCACTACCGACTGTCGATATGTGCATGTAAACAGTTCCAAACGTTATGTAAGTTAAATCGTTTGTAATTAGATGGACTATAGGTATATATTTTGTCCTATACAAAACCTTTAAGTTTTTTTCATATATGGACTTAATAATATTCCTATATCCATATTAATTATGATATTTTGTTTTATTTCAGTTGAAACTGAATAGTTCAACAGTGAATCTAAAATGTATTCCCTGTTATAGCCTACAATCCTCATCCCAATCCACTTATCCTTCAATAAGGAAAGCCCTCTGTCGGTATTCCTCACCTATTAATAGATGACAAGTATGTTGTAGCATGTTAATAAATCATATTATTAACATAGTTTGAGTATGACAACCAATTATTATCAACATAACATTGTTCGAGGGTTTTATTCAACCTTTCTACATTTTCTTCTCCACGTGGTGTTACAGTATAAATAATCTAATACAAGTACAAGACAAGTTTAACTGTGTGTTTATAAGCACTTACATTTAAGTAGGGGTCTTTCTATATGGTATAAGGGGTTTTAGGTACAAGGTACAACTTTATTTGAAATAGGTGAGTGAAACAACAGAAGTTGATTAAGCCACTTAATAACCTTTAATATACCACATAAGGCCGATCAAGTGTGTTAAGTGGTGAGGTTACTGTAATATTTATTACTTACATTATGCAATTGAATTCTTATACAGTTTCCCTCTTAACATTGATCCGATAACCAATTACATTGAATAAACGTTTTCCTTTATATTTTTAATTTTGGTCAGGTATTATTCAGTTTTAGAAACTGTAACAAATTTTATTGTTTCTGGTTAAACAAAATCACTCTGCATCCTAGTATTACCCTGTCGTTTTGTACCTAACCGATAACGTAATTATCGTGAGCCCTACATACATATAGACCCACCCACCCACCCATATACGTACAGTGGTATTGACCACCCACCCGCCCATACACGTACTTTGGTCTTTATAGAAAGTTCTGGGATTTGAAATGTAAGCAAATTTAGAAAATCATTGTGTTGTCATTGTTTTGACCAACTTTCCGATTTCATTTTCATTTAAAGAATAATTTAAGGACATATGTATTTCAGGAATCTTAGAGAAATAATAGCATTGCATAATCTAGAAAAATTACGATATTTTTTTCTAAACTAATTCTGAATATCAATTTGGCGGAATTCGTTTTTGATTTTTGTATGGTATTTAAAGCTATCACTTGTTTTGGAAACATACCACAGCACTATTAAATTTCAATATGAAATCTTCACATTTCTAAATATTATTTAAAATAAAAAGCTAAAGCAATGTACATATTTGTTTAGCTTTATTGGTAAATTTATAGTCGAAATATTGGCGTTTATTTATTTTCCACTTTATTTATTCGAACTATATACTAAGATATGAAAAACGTACATAATCAGTTATTTAGCATTTTATTTTATGTACTTTTTCATCTCTGGACAAATTAAAATGAATTTTACACTCTTCAACAGTAAGCGTAGAACTTTTTCCCTCTCCGAGTAACATTGTTTGTCAGAGAGTGTTCAGATTTATTCACGAACTTCCCCAATAAACTTCCGGCAAATGAGCCTTTTTTCACTTTACAGAATAGTCTATTTGTTCGGTTTTAAACAAAGTCTATTGAAGTTTTTTAAACAAAAGTTTTAGTTATTTAGCTTACTCAATTTGTTTATAAGAGGTAATATAAAATAATAAACCCAAATAGTAGTACGTATTTGGATGGAGTAAAAGGAAGTTCCTCATTTTTAACATCTTTCTTGTAAGGTATTAGACACCTGGTTTTTGGGGATATTTTTATAGTAATAATTTTCAACAGGGGACGCCCCGACGTAAGTATTGTTATGGATACCTATGAGATATGCACATTATATGAACTGTGTGAATTGAATTATTTACACCAAACATGACAGATTATATGAACAAACATTATTGTAAAATTACCTGAGTTTGTTTCTCGTTTCTATCCTCTTAAGCACATGCAAAGTTTGGCTGGAGTGGGTTTCACTACAAAAAGTCCATATTTAATTGTTGTTCCAAAAATATATATCCATGCAATTACCTCCAATTATAGGAGGGGGGATAATTGCAGAGGGCGTAGTTTTGTTAATGTATTATATTGAGATTTGCCAAAACTAAAGTAATATAAAAAATAAACTCAAGTAAGAAATAGCTGTAATGAAGTAAAAATATTACCTTTTACTTTCTATCTGATCGAATTACTTGTAAAAGTGATCAGTTGATTTCGGCTATTTTAGTTTTTCGCTCTAGTTTGAAAGTGAATATATCTATTATTTCAATAGGTAGATGTGTAGTGGTTTGCATATTAACTAATATGCAATGCAAAGTACGAATTATGCAATATTAATAACTTTGCCACATACTCATCGTAGTTTTTAATTAGTGTATGTAATGTAACGTTGTTTTCAAATTAATTTCCTTCAAATTTAAATGATATTGTCCTCATGAATAAAAAACATTTCTTTTTCACGTTTAATGAAACAACCATCAATGTGGCTCTCCAACACTTCTATTTTAATACTTGTCGAATTTACCTAAAAAAAAGAAAGGTTTAGATTAAATTTAGGCATTAAAGGACTTTGTTCAAAGTTTAATATTTTAAAATGTGCTTATACTTATGAATTATATTTATTGTCTTCGTTTGATTTTCAGGTTTTCCCTATAATCCAATGCCTAATACCAGCTTTTTTACAGTCGTAAATAGTACTTTTTTCAAACTTAATAGTAAATAAAATAAGCAAAACAATAAATAAATATTATAACAAACTAAACATTAATAAGCATTTAAATGTTTTTTTAAGGACCAATCGTAACTAAAAGGCAACAACAGACAGGATGGTTTAATACCATAGAACTTAATTATGATGTGACATTATTTCCTTAGATATTTAATTTTTTATAGTATTATATAAAAACATCATTGGTTACCGAAGTGTTTCTGACTGTTTAGAAAATATTATTTTCAATGAACCACGTGAAAATAACTCAACAATTAATTGGAATACATTGATTTCTTATGTGTCGTATATATATATATTTCTTTTACAAAGCTAGCCAATAAATTATTATATTGGATGTATCAGGTATAAAATTTCCATACCTGAAACTCACCGTTATTGTACATAGAGAACCAACATTGTAAATTCATTGACAGACTTTGTCTCTAATAAATGTATATGAATGTATTTATGTTTGTCTCTAATAAATTTTTTAAATGCTTCCATTTTATCAGAAAATACTCTAAGTATTTCTTAGTCAGTGATTAGATTTTATTATTGACGATTAATGATAAAACAGTTTTACTATAATATGCTAACCTACGAATTATTTATTGAAGTGATATTGGTATTCTTAGAACAAATATACATATATGTAAAAAAGTAGTGGTATGTAACGCTGATTAGACCGTAATGTTGGTGTGAAAATTCAATTTGAGAGTTGTCGGAGTCTCACCAGCTGACGTCTGTTTATACAACAGCTGATACGTCCAATATATTCCTTCAGAATATTTCTGGCAGTAGCATGCCATTATTGCCTTCATATATGATTAAAGCCATAAAAGTAAACAATTAACAATACTTATTAGGTATAGTATTAGGACATAAAGGTCTTGGTGGCTTTGCCAAATTGATTTTCATTTCTAGTTCAAAATATTTGTTGAAATCCTGTAACTATAATATTTATATTTGTCTAAATTACAGTAGTTCCTTTCACGCTTCTTTTAAGCGTTCATATTAAAAGTTCATGTAAATTCAAATAGTAATCCCACAAACAACCTCACCTTTATATTGTAGGTAAGTAAGTACTGATTCTATGTACCTTGTCCATACTAGAGGATGCATGAAGTACATACAAATGTCACTTTCTACACATTTTGTGTGTTGTATTGGTATTTATTTATTGTTTGGTATTTAATGTTAACTGTATATATAATATTTATTTGTTGCTTAGCATGTTAAATATTTATATTATTGCTGTATCTTATATTTTTTATTTATTGTCCATGAGTTTTACTTAAATTTTGTTGTTGCTGCTGGGTATATTTTCAATATATCTTGTTATCATATTGTTGTATGGTTATAATTAATTATTTTGTTGTTTATTAATTATTAATAGTCTGTTACCTTTGTTCTTTGTTGATTTTGCCTAAACGTTGATAGTGAGCTACAAAAACTTGTCATTAAGTTAAACTGATTTATAATATTTGTAGTTCTAAAATTTAATTTACTGTGCATTAAAACGACTGACTGCTAGAAATTGTCACAGTAAAAATTAAATACTTTTAAGTTATTCCAACTTACTTACTTCTCGTGTGCGTCTAAATGGTGCATTGGGAAGAAGGTTGTTGGGCTGCATGTAATTATTTTACATGTTTCATTTTTTTATTTTTTTTCATGTATTGAAATATTTTATCAATGTAGATATTTTGGACTTTAAACTGAGATTACTACCATCATATGTGAGAGGTGGGACGTTATTTTGGACACTTACCCAGCAAGGTCAAAACCGTTGAATACTGTTGGACCATAAAATAAGTAAAGTACATAAATGAATTATGATATAAGGGCTTGATATTTCAATAACTAACTCGGACTAGGTCAGAGTGTAATCCCAACCTGGAAATGGAGGTGACCCGTACTATCATAGTAAGTTCGCGTAGAAAGAATATTAGCAGGACTGTCTTATATTAACCATTAACAGGTTAGGTTAGGCAACTAAATTAAGAAACTAAAATCCCTGGTTGGATGTATTAATAATTTATTGCCATAAAAACCACTGATCCTTTTAATTGGGCCTACATATTTTCTAAAAAAAACCTGGCCATTGGAAAATCAATTTATATTGTCTGGTTAGTCAGAAACGTGCAGTGTCTTGTCCTAGAATCTTCCACTCACCCATACCCCCGCTGTTCTACACGAACACTTAGAAATTTGCGAGTAAGTAAAAGAAATAGATCCACCACGACCTGTGTTCAAGTATACAAAATCAAGCTAAGTAGCCGTACCAAAGACTAAATGAGGTGACGGAATCGACACACATATTATTAGTATAGATTTTTAATTTATTATTTAGGTATGATTTCCAAGATATTCGTCCACGACAATTGTAACTAATTAATAAATCTTTAACGAATAGATCGGTATAAAATATTTTTTGTAAATGCTTTATAAGATAAAAAACAATCCATACATAAAATATTACAAATTTACATAATATAAGACAACGAATGGCAAACTGAGGAATGTTAGATGACTGAAGAGTATATTTTAGATGACATAGAGTATTCCTCAGAAGGGGAGAGGAGTTATCGGAGATAAAATACATATTTTGCACTAGTGCAGAGTAGATTAGAGTATGGGTTAGTATGCTGGGGTGGGATTTATAAGTCGTCTTTGAACTCTATATTAGTTACTCAGAAACATTTTGTCAGATTGATTTTGAAAAGAAACATACGAGAAGCTGGTTTTAGAATTAAAAACACTTCCATTAAGAAATTTATATTTGTATAAAATACTTAAAGTTTTTTATTGAAGAAGTGGAAATTTAATTAATTTTGAAAATATCGCCAAGCAAAAGTTAAGAAATGCAGATTGTTTTCAAATTCCGAAGCCAAAAAGTACGTTTTATATTAAATGTTTTAATTTCTCTGCGCCAAGATTATATAACCAGATACCAATTGAAATAAAACAAGAGTTAAATAGAAATGTATTTTTGAAGGGGATTAAGAACTGGTTAATGACATTAGAGAAGATTGAGGATTTATTTGTCATTCTAAGTTAAATATTCATTTTGTAGATTAGTTTCTTATAGTATAACTTTTAAAGTGACTGTTATTGTAGGCACAAATGCAATTTCTTTTTTCGATTAAATATTTTTCTTGTATTTTTTATTTTAATGTAAATAATAATATGTAATGTAGGGAAAAAAGAAAATAAGTTTTGTTAGCTAGCGTTGGATTTTTATTTTGAGTGATATTTATTAGGAAGGAACCCCAAAACAGGCTGTATATGCCTCAGGGGCCTTATTTTATTGTCTCTTAAGTGTATAAGTCTTATGTAACGTATGTATTGTATATAAGAGATAATAAATTCCATTTATTATTATTAAAAGTGTTGATTGCGCCACCAATACCAATCCCCAAGGATTACATCTCCAAGCAATAACATCCTGAGCTACTCGTGTTTGTCATTTCCCTTCTATTAGAAGTCCTTACACTTTATATTGGATGACTGAAGAGCTGTAAACTTGAAGTGTTCCTCAGAAGGGGAGAGGAGTTATCGAAGATAAAAGTGTTGATTGTGTCTCCAATAACCACTCTCCAAGCAAACATCCTGAGCCACTCGTGTTTGTCATTCTCCTTCTACTAGAAGTCCTTACACTTTATATTAGATGACTGAAGAGCTGTAAACTTGAAGTGTTCCTCAGAAGGGGAGAGGAGTTATCGGAGATAAAAGTGTTGATTGCGTCTCCAATAACCACTCTCCAAGCAAACATCCCGAGCTACTCGTGTTTGTCATTCCCCTTCTACTAGAAGTCCTTACACTTTATATTAGATGACTGAAGAGCTGTAAACTTGAAGTGTTCCTCAGAAGGGGAGAGGAGTTATCGGAGATAACAGTGTTGATTGCGTCTCCAATAACCACTCTCCAAGCAAACATCCCGAGCTACTCGTGTTTGTCATTCCCCTTCTACTAGAAGTCCTTACACTTTATATTAGATGACTGAAGAGCTGTAAACTTGAAGTGTTCCTCAGAAGGGGAGAGGAGTTATCAGAGATAAAAGTGTTGATTGCGTCTCCAATAACCACTATCCAAGCAAACATCCTGAGCTACTTGTGTTTGTCATTCTCCTTCTACTAGAAGTCCTTACACTTTATATTGGATGACTGAAGAGCTGTAAACTTGAAGTGTTCCTCAGAAGGGGAGAGGAGTTATCAGAGATAAAAGTGTTGATTGTGTCTCCAATAACCACTCTCCAAGCAAACATCCCGAGCTACTCGTGTTTGTCATTCTCCTTCTACTAGAAGTCCTTACACTTTATATTAGATAACTGAAGAGCTGTAAACTTGAAGTGTTCCTCAGAAGGGGAGAGGAGTTATCAGAGATAAAAGTGTTGATTGCGTCTCCAATAACCACTATCCAAGCAAACATCCTGAGCTACTTGTGTTTGTCATTCTCCTTCTACTAGAAGTCCTTACACTTTATATTAGATGACTGAAGAGCTGTAAACTTTAAGTGTTCCTCAGAAGGGGAGAGGAGTTATCAGAGATAAAAGTGTTGATTGTGTCTCCAATAACCACTCTCCAAGCAAACATCCCGAGCTACTTGTGTTTGTCATTCCCCTTCTACTACAATTCCTTACACTTTATGTTAGAAAGAACAATATTATTGTAGATTATTTTGAGGAGAAGAACAAATAATAATTTGATGTTGTACTATAATATGTGAGACCAAATTACAATTTTAATAAACATTTGGAAAAAATCAATATATATATATATATATATATATATATATATATATATATATATATATTGATTTTTTCCAATATATATATATTAAATAAATATCACAAAATACACAAAAATATTAAACAGTCAGACAAGTTAATTATGTTGATATATTCATATGACACTACTGCAAACGTATATATATTTGATGTTGTACTATAATATGTGAGACCAAATTAAAATTTTAATAAACATTTGGAAAAAATCATATATATATATATATATATATATATATATATATATATCAAATCAAAAAATCAATATATATATATATATTGATTTTTTCCAAATGTTTATTAAAATTTTAATTTGGTCTCACATATTATAGTACAACATCAAATATATATACGTTTGCAGTAGTGTCATATGAATATATCAACATAATTAACTTGTCTGACTGTTTAATATTTTTGTGTATTTTGTGATATTTATTGTAATTATATACAAGCCAAAGCTTGCTTAGTTACTATGTGTAATGCTGCAAAAAAACTTACTTTCGATATCTGGAAGGAATTTTTTTCTTGGCTTCTAATGGTTGTATAATTAAAGCAATAACATGTGCTTTAAATATAAGGAAGTGAGTATTTTGTACGCATTACTTATACATGCGAAGTAGATAATGCAGTTTTATATGTATTTATATTTATAATACTTCACTAAAATCACGCAAGCTCCGCTCCGTCGCATCGTAATAAATCCGGTACTTATTTGTTTCAACAAGAATACAAATGGAAAGTTAAACACGAAAACCAATGGTGTGATTGTATTTTTCGCAGATCTCCTAGCATCTTAGTAAACATACTTCAAAATTAGGTAAACATTATTTATGAACCAAAAGAAAAACTATTCATCATGGTTCATGGTGATATGTGCCTTATTAATATACTATATGACTAAAGTATATTATTTCTTCACTATGTACTTACATTATTGTAAAAGTGTGTTTACCATGAACTACTTGCTATTATGAAGTATGACTATTTATGCTTTTTTGGAAAGGATAGTGTTTTGTATTTCAAAATATATTTCAACGTTATATATTTTGAGAAGGATCAGCTGATAACCACCGGCCGTTCATTTGTCATTGGGCTATTAATTAATGACACTTTCTAAGGAATAGTCGGCCTTAGTTTGTAACAATGACTACATTCGCTCATATACACTCATCACACTCATTCGAAATCCATATTCGCCCATATCTTGATGATCGGCGTCTTATGAATAAATAAATAAAAATAATTTAAAAAAATACCAAAGTTTACAATGTTAAAATAAAGGTCATTTAGTTCCGTGCAAGGAGTTACCTCTGCGGTTATATTTCCGACTGACGTAAAGTGCTCCGACAGCAGCACTGCTATAATAACAGTTATTATAGTTGTTTGACACCTGACCATTATTAATACGTGTTTTTTTTAACAATGTGTTATTATTGAACAAAGCTTGCATTGTTCAAACACGCACTTTATGGAATCAAGGAATCTAATACCTAACAACCATTGAAACCAAAATTTACTTGAAATACATTAATGATCGGTTTTAAGCAGTATATTGCATTGAATATTTCACAATTTAAAAAATTAATAGGCATTACTATCCAGGAATACGATATATATTTTAAAACTGTCAAAACTTAAACTAATTTAAATGTTTTGAGAAAGGAAATGATATCGACATTAGTCAAATTTAATCAATCACTATGCGCAATCTTATAAAACTTTGATTTGGAAATCTCATCAACTACACTAACATCTTATAGTTATTTTCCTCGACAGTTTATAACTTATGTTTTGTTTTATTAACGATTGTTATTCTATATTATATATTTTATTAAAACTGTATCATGGTTTAGTAATTAAAGATGAATTTTATAAATACGAGTAAATGTAGAGTAGTAGAGTAAATGTAGTAGAGCTTCTTTATAACTGAGTTTAATTACTATATAATTTGGCCTGTTTATGGGATGACCAATTACTGAAAGGCAAATTTATTTAAAATTAAAATGTACCAAATAGTTAATGTACAATTTCACTAATTTAATTGCCAAATATTTTAATCTTATATATTTTTATGAAAAGTGATACTCTTAAATTAAAAAAAAAAAAAAAAATACTCAGAAATGTAATTCAATAGTTACGATAAGAGACCCAAGTAATTTAATGGAAATACAGTACACATAACAATACACTGTACTGAAATTTTGAGTAACGGTTACAAGAAGTTTTATGTTTTTAATCTCAAGGTGTAGTTCGTTGAGAAGAGCAGTACATTTTTTGAAATAAAATAACTTAATATATTTTATCAGGATGTAACAAAATTAAAAACTGAGTACCCTTTAACATTTTTTATTAAAATTGATTAAACACAACATGTTTCAACTGTATGGTCATTTTCAAGTGTAAATAAAATAATAAAGTTAAGTATACAATAATTCTTTAAATAAAATTTTAAAACATGTGATTTTTATAAATATTGATGAATATGGATAAGTTGGTGATATTTTTTTATTATAATTATTAATGTTTAGAATCTTATAAAAAATTGGGTTTGTATAATTGATTTGTGTGTTGAATATTTTCTTGTTGTGCTAAATATATTATGTAATTCTTCTGTTGCATTCATTTTCTTGCCCTTCTTCATACAATTTAATATTTTCATGTTATCTTCCATTTTTTAGTACGTGTGGTCTGTAGAGAGCAAGTGTTCTGCAAATGTGGATTTCATTGTAGTTGTGTTATAGTTTCTTAGAGCTTGTATGTGTTCTTGAAAGCGTGTTTTGAATGGTCTTCCAGTTTGTCCAATGTAGAATTTATCACAGTCTGTACATTTAATTTTGTAAATACCTGATTTGTTGTAAATGTTGTCATTATTATTTTCTTTTTGAGATTTTTTATTTAAAATGTTGAATGTGTTGTTGTGTGTTGAGAAACTTAGTTTGTAATTTGTATTTTGAAATGTTTTTCGAATAGCTTTGTTTAGGCTTGTGTTATATGGTACGTTTATAAATTTGATCTTCTTTGTGTCTTGGTTTGTTGAGCTGTTATTTCTTTTCTTCTCTTTGTTTCTTATTAGTTATATATATATATATATATATATATATATATATATATATATATATATATATATATATATATGCAACTACTTACTATTTTTATTCATTTCATTTTTTTAAGATCTAAAATATAACTTAATTACACGGTAAAATGAAAATGAAGTTGAATACTATATTCCAGACAACTAATGTGAGTGATTTATTTACTGGACTACTAAAATTCCTTAGGAGTGAAATTCTTGTCTTAGTAGCTATTTCTCAAGTTCTTAGAAATACAAACAATGGTTAGTGCAGATCTCTCTGATTATAAAAATAACCCTTCTACATTCCAATCAGTATTTCCTGAATATTTTTAATAAAGGACATTTTGTTTCAACGATATTATCTATATTCAAAACTAAAATTATTGAGATTAGTATTAATAATAAGTAATTATAGACAAACGTAGAAACAACAATCATAAATATTATTCATAACAAATAGAAACATAAAAAGAAAAATAGTTAGTATTGAATTATCTTGAGATGAGACTATTTATAAATAAACTCACGGTAGTAGTTTCCACTTAAGACTGATGGCTTCCTGAGTAACACTTTAATGTACCGTATCTGTCAAACGGAATAGTATATTGGGCTCTTAAGGCAAATGATCGATGTGTCTTACGTCATGTGCAACAGTTTATACTTATTCCTTTAAAATATATAAATGACACAAATCTAACGATCCAATTTAAACTAATAACATTTAGTATAGGTAATTAATATATTATTTAAGATATATTTGTATTATATTTTTATAATGTCATATAATTTGTACAAGTGGTACTTTGCACTCAATTAAATACTAATACATTGTTTAGTTATGAATATTACATATGTTTATGTATATTATACTGTAGTCATTTGTTTTAACAATTAAATATCAAAGCTATGGCCACAAAACGTATATAAGGGTTATTTTTCATAGCCTACCATAATGTAAGACTACTTAAGTATATTTACGTCGACACCAGTATTTGTTGAACCACGTTATACCACACATATCTGTATGGCACAAGTTAAGAGTTGTCTATATTCCAAGAAATCCTGTATACAACACAAATGTCAAGGACTAAGTTCCTTCATTGACATTAGACCATGGAAGCATTAACCATCGTAGGGTGGGTAGACTAATGAAATCAGCCCGGTGGCTGTGACCGCATCAACTGAAAGCCTGAGGTTAAGCTTGGAGAAGGCTCTGGAATGCAATTACATTCGGTTAAGGAACGATTCAACTGATTTTCCTACTGACATTCCGAAGAGTTAAAATTGCTTTTCACAGTAACCCTTGTCTTCTTTTTATACGTTTCAAAATTGTAATAAAGCCCATTAGAAATATCAAATTAATGTTTAGTATTTTATATTAACAAATTTTAGAGTTACGCAGTTTATAACATTAATGTCAAAATATTTCGGAAAATACAAGATTACAAGTGCAACTTAGTGTGTTCGCAATTTGAAATATTAGATTTTATAACCAAATTTATCTTGACCCAATGTTATACAAATTTGTTGCAAAACTATTCATTATTTTTTCATTATCATCTCTAAGACGCCGATCGTATAGATATGGGCGAATATGAGGAGTGAATGAGTATAGATGAACGAGTGTAGTCATTGTTACTATCTGAGTTTGACTTAGCTCATAAAGGACTATTTATTAATAGCCCAATAGCCAGGTCAACTATGGGACCTACAGCTTTACGTGGAATCCGAACCACGTAGTGTTGGTCTGATTTTCAGCTAAATGACAAGTCTGACACTCAGTTCTTTTCCCTACACAACATCTGAACCTTGACTACCACTCAACACGGACACTCCAGGCTTCTCTAGTAGTGTCTACGTTGATGACTACCATTGAGAGGACGCCGTGTCGGTATTAAGAGAACCGAGCATGAAACCTATCGCCTACAATCTCCCAAACACTTTGCCTTCAAGTAGCTGGTCTACAGCACTGGGCCACCAGTGCCGACTACTGTAGTACGGACAAAATATAACAATGTCTTTAACCCCTGATGACAGCCGACATGTGGTCAAGAATACAAAAAGTACAGTATTTAGTAGAATACCTTACTTACTAATATATGACTGAAAATTAAAACATATCATCAGAAATAGATAAGAGTAAAATTCATATAGAAAGAGTGCAAGTTTAAAATCAGTGACTTTTAATGCCGTTCCACAAACATATTCTTGGCCAACAGATTAAGTTTCTCACTGTTATATTATTGTAATAGTTCTGACTTTTACATGACATTCTTTACTTAATGTTTAATATTAAGTATATTTCTTTGGGCGAGTCGGTGGCTGAGTGGTCTCCACACACTCGCCCAAAGAACTTTGACCCCGTCAGGACTTTGAGCTTGGGTTAGAGATAGCACTGGTTCGAATCCGGCCTTGACTGAAAGATTGATCAGTAATATTCACCTTCTACTGTACTGGTTCGCCCCCTTACCATAGGCGCCGACTCCTAGGGGCTCGTGGGGCTCGAGCCCCCCCAATGGTGCTGTCTTAGGGGCTCAGCCCCCCCAACGAAAATAAAATAATTTAATTTAAACACTTTTTTTTTTTTAATTGACAAGTTAAAAACATATTAGTATACATAATAAACGTTTAGTGACAAACTATTATCATAAACTAAAGTACAAATTAAAAACATAGACAACGTATAGATACAATGTGTATTAGACACTCGGATTGTAAAGCTTTAAGTGTATATGAGTGTTGGCGAAACATTTATTATTCCTCATTCCGTTTTTTATTATGTATTACGAGCAAAACCAAACTGCCCTCTCAATCTAGTTTGATTTGGGTTGGCAATACTGTAGCAGACATACACCCTCTCCCCTCCCACTACTAAACTTCAAGGCCAGCGGCCAGATAGACAGCCAGTGGCTTGCAACTACTGTTGTTGTACTGTACGTGTCTAATAATTGAGAGATCTAACTTGTTGTTATTTTTTACACCTTAGGCAGTTTACAGTTATTTAACGTAACTGTTTAGTGTACAAGTATTTAATTAATAAGTGATTATTAAATAAGTGTTCTGTTGAATTTAACTGAGTGTAGTGACAATATGGATAAGTTTGTTGTCAAAAAAACACGCCTAGACTCAAGCGACGCATGCACGCCGTCAACAACTGAACTTCCTGCGACTGCGACTCCTAGCTCCTTAGCCAAAACATCTGCGCCTACCACATCATATTTTGCAATTGGTAAGCAGATTGCAGTAAAGGGAAGAACTTTTCAGAAGTCTTGGATTGCATCGTATGGGTGGATTGAATTAGACGAACACACTGACAAAGTATTCTGTAAAATTTGTAAGGAAGCAAATTCTAAAGGGTTATTAAAATTTTGTAAGAAAAAGGAGGACAACTTTATTCATGTCGGATTTTCGAATTGGAAAAAAGCAATTGAGAAATTTAAAACCCACGAAAATTCAGAAACGCACAAAGAAGGTATCTCAAAACTGGCCTCCTTCTCTAGTCCTAGTGTAGTGGTTCAGTTGAATGAACAAATGTGTGTTGATATGAAGAAGGCCCGTTCTTCCCTTATGGCTATTTTTACTACCTTGAGATTCTTATGCCGCCAAGGTCTTGCTATTCGTGGCCATGAAGAGCTAAGTTCTAATTTTTGGCAGTTAATCACTTTAAGACAAAGTGACATCCCTGAGCTGAATGAATGGATGGGACGTACAGGCTATAAATGGCTTTCACATGATGTTCAAAATGAAATCATTGAACTTTTAGCGGGCGCTGTTCTGCGTGATGTGGTTAACGAAATAAAAACATGTGAGTACTTTGCTATTATGGTCGATGAGACCAGTGATATTTCAATTAAAGAGCAAGTATCAATTTTTATTCGTACTGTGGGTACTGATCTTGATGTTTGTGAGGATTTTATAGGTCTATATGAAACAACAAACACAAAAGCTGTAACTCTTTTTGAAATAGTTAAAGACGTTCTTCTGCGACTTGGGCTATCCTTCGAGAAGTTACGTGGTCAGTGCTTTGATGGGGCATCAAACATGAATGGCGAGTTTAATGGGTTACAAAAGTTAATTACAGATGTTCAGCCTCTCGCAACTTTTTTACACTGTACAGCACATTCGCTGAACTTAGCTTTACAAGATAGTTTGCGACACCTGAGTGTCATGAGGGACATAATGAATCTGGCCAAAGATCTAATTACCATGATTCGAGCGTCACCAAAAAGACTTCACATATTTCAAAACGTGAATGATGATGAAAACACAGTTGCAACAAATCTACAATCACTTTGTCCGACGAGGTGGACTATGAGATCAAGCAGCATTCGCCGAATAATAAACCACTACGAACAAATTTTGATTTTTTTGGAAAAGTTTTCCCAAGAAGAAAATTCAGATGCTGCTTCAAAATGCTCTGGTTTTTTGGACAATATGCTGCACTTCAAAACATTTTTCTTCGTCTCACTATTTTGCCAAGTGATGGACCCTGTGGAGGAAGTAAACACAACTATTCAATGTCCCAGGATTGGTGCCACAGAGGTTGAATCTAAGTTAGAGTGCCTACTTGAAATTATAGAAGAAAAGCGTGCTGAGTTTGACAAGTTCTGGGATGACTGCTTAAAGATGACTGCTGACGGCGTTGAAGAGCCAAAACTACCTCGCCAGAGGTTTGTGCCAAAGAAGATTAAAGAGATCAATAGCTCAAAACCTCACGAATTTAAAAGTCCCATGGAATATTTCCGAAGAATATACCTCGAAGTGATTGACACGGTGAAAGGTTGTGTAAATGAAAGATTTGAATCTACTGGACTTAACAAAGTACTCATGATTGAGAAAGAGTGTGTCTCAGCTGTCAACGGAAGTAG
Organism: Stictocephala bisonia; assembly: GCA_035578905.1. Lineage (NCBI taxonomy): Eukaryota > Metazoa > Arthropoda > Insecta > Hemiptera > Membracidae > Stictocephala > Stictocephala bisonia. The sequence goes on along the minus strand of JAQJVL010002322.1, from coordinate 50,969 downwards.
TGTAAAATCTTTAAAAATTGATAAAGTACAATAACACGGAACTTGTATGGGTGATCGGGTGGGTGAGTACCACAGTATGTCTAAGGGTGAGCAGGTGGGTCAGTACCACGGTAAGTGTATGGGTGGGCGGGTGGGTTTTTCGCAACTGACTTGGACTCTGACAGACTGCAGCTTCATCTGTCAATGCTAGGAGACATCGCAAGGCAGAGGAACATTCCCTTAACCACGATGAGAGAAGTTAGAAAGATGTTAGTGGATGATAAGACCATTCGAGAGCTTCTCCCAGAAGCTTACACATGTGTGAAGCTCCTCCGTGTTGTGCCTGTGATGACTGCATCAGCTGAGAGATCGTTCAGCACACTACGTCGGCTTAAAACGTATCTGCGATCGACAATGGGCCAGAAGAGGTTGAATAATATTGCAGTACTGAATGCGAATCAAGCTGTATTGGATAACTTAGATCTAAGACCGATTGTGAACGACTTTGTGAAAGCTAATGCAGTAAGACGTACAACATTTGCATTGTTTTAGCACTAATGTCAATTAAAAGGTGTGTAATTTCATTTAATCGTTTTTTTACCCCTTAACAGAAATAACAGAAAACCACTGTTTATGGTATTAAAAATTTGAGCAAAACCGATATAAAAAATTGTATATGATTATAATCATTCAAAATATTTTTAATTTACAGCTATCATTGGTTGCCTAGCAAATTTAAACTGAAATGGGTTCAGATCAAGAATTTAGGCCCTCCTAGGCCTATGAAATACTAGGTATTCTTATTGTTGAATAATCTAAACATGTGCCATAGCAAATGCATTACCTAGATTGGCTTAAAACTCACTAAAATTAACTAAATTTTCAAAAAAATTTCCGGGGGAGGGCCCCCGGACCCCCCCTTACCCTGGGGGGTATTCCATACCCCCCAGACCCCCCGGTAGTGTAGCCTCCCCAACAGTTTCTCTAAGTCGGCGCCTATGCCCCTTACTCTGTCTGAATAAGTTCCTCGCACAGATCAATAGTCTATGAGGAATGGGCAGACTAAAGATAAGGAGGAGATCGGACTCTCTTAAAAAAAAAAAAAAAAAAAAAAAAAAAAAAATCACTGTACGTTGCTAATACTACTTTTAAGAAGTGGTAAATTAAAATATTTCTATTTATTAAATAGAAATTTATTACCACTGCACGTGTATGGTTGATCGGGTGGGTTACTACCACTGTACGTGTATGGGTGGGTGGGTGGGTCAATACCACTTTACGTGTATGGGTATGTGGGGTTGGTCAATACCACTGTACGTGTATATGTGGGTGGGTGGGTCAATACCACTGTACGTGTATGGATGGGTGGGTCGGTCAATACCACTGTATGTGTATGGGTGGGTGGGCGGGTGGGTCTTTACCCTGTACGTGAATGGGCAGGTGGGTCAATACCATTGTATGTGTATGGGTGGCCGGGTGGGTCAATACCACTGTACGTGTATGTGTGGGTGGGTGGGTCAATATCACTGTACGTGTATAGGTGGGTGGGTGGGACTCTCATTAATGTAAGTGACATACATTAACGAGATATTGGTAAAGGAAGCTAACTTCATAAAACCAATGAAGCTAACTTCATAAGTGTTATAGGTGAAGCCCATTATATTATGAGTGTAGATGATTGTGGGCTGTATGTGTATGTGGGGAGGGTTGGGTGGGTCAATACCATTGTACGTGTATGGGTGGGTGGGAGGATCAATATCTCTGTATGTGTATGGGTGGGTGGGAGGGTAATTATTATTCTATTTTATTAAAATTAAATAAAAAAAGATACGAATAAAGAAGTTTGGTCCCCTTTCTAGCTTTCAAAGAATTGATGAGATAAAATTTTGGATATTAATTTAAAAAATTATCGTTATGTTTAGATTGCTTATGATATCAATGGAAACATTAATATTTTTTTACTTTTAACACCAGTTGTAGTTTTTTACTTTGTTGCTATTAAAATTTCAGCTGTGTTATGAGATAGTTACAGGTAATCCTTCACATTCAAGAACGCCTCATTAAGTAACGTGCTAAGTAAATTTCGTAGCCTGGCTGTTTTACACTCTTAGATGTTTCTAAACAACTGGTGTTAGTGTAGCGAGAACTTCCGGTGTTACAATAATCATGTGATATTATCCATAAGAATATTTACGTGGTTAATGTCCTCATTTTATATATATATATATATATATATATATATATACATATATATATATTGCTAAATACGAGGATGTATTTACGAGGATTTTGCTCGAATGTACGAACTCTCCTGGATTGAGTTAGTTCTTAGAACTAGTTTTAAGAAGCGATCTAAATCCTTTTTACCAAAATAAAAGTAACTAGTGATTCTTTTAAAATTACTTATTTGAAACTTTGCTTGAAATATAAGATACATATATAAATACCAGTAACTATTGTTATTAACAATTTACTTACGTATAGTGCGATGAACTGAGGCCTATTATAATGTAACAGTTGATCACGTAGCTGTCTGTAGTGGCGATGTACTGCACCACTTTGGTGTCAAATGTCACATATAAAGCCAAGATATTAGTTACTATAAAATGTTTTCAAAATCGAATAAAAAATTGTATATAAAAACTAATATATATATATATATATATATATATATATATATATATATATATATATATACATGCATAAACGGTATTTCCAAACAGATATTCTTGGCAACTTGAGGCCTTACCAACATTTCCTCCTATATTCTGCAATCTTGAGCATCTATGACAGTAGACACAAAATAGTGGTATTTTCAAGAACCATTAATATAAGAATATTAATTGAACTATAACTTCAGAGAAAAACAGCTGTTATTTTAATTCAATGAGATAATTATGTAATGTCAGCATTATCTCTGATAGCAAACGTTAAAATATATATAATTCATTATATCTATTGAATAAGTCAAATAAAATCAACTTAATATAACAATTACTAATTATTTTGATTCAAAGATGTTTTAGGTTAACTTCACGAGACGTGTGTAACACTAACAAGTGTACATAAGTAAAGTCATAAAAATTAAATAGTACATAATTATAAATTCATAATTAAAGCCAAGAATTGAAAAGATTAAGAATACTAGACTAACGTGTTAACAGTTCAAATATAAAGATTACATATTTCACAACATACAGTACTTTATTTTTAATATACCATCTTCAGGTAAAACAAAAATCATGATTTTATTTCTATGTAAATTGAAAGTTTCACAAATACAATAAGAAAAGAGCAAATAATCAAAAACAAAAATGAATGTTTTTTAGCTCAATTTGAGCATTCTTATAAGCTGCTTGAATGGTACTTTATATTATTGTTAAAATATGATCTGAAAAAAGACATCCTTAATTTTTTAACTTTAGTTGTTTCATATCTTCGTGTAGCAAAAAGTGGTTTATTTAAGATATTTGCCTTAAATAAACCAAAGGTTTAATTAATAGAGTTAATAGTTGGAAAAAATATTTATCAAGTTAAGGATTTCGTAGATTATAGAAAATGTCTTATAGTTACTCACGCAATCTGATTACTTATCTTTTTCTCTCAGTTTAATTATACTTAACAATTAACTGTCCATGCAATGACTACTGGGAAAAAATGCGACCCTCTTCAAAGTGCAGTATTACATATTTGCCCTTAACTAAAAAATGTTACAACAAAATAACGATCCAAAATACTGATTTATGCTAGTTATATTGCTTTTTGCTTATGAAAGTCAGGAAATAAAACAAAATTAAAGGGCAAAAGTATTATTTTATAGTACAAATAAATTATTTTTGATAGATTATGCTTGTTTATGGGTTTTTAGGATATGAAATACACGGCCCCTCTGGCCCGTTGTTTTCTTTATGAGAGGTATAAGGAATTTTGAAGATCAAGGTAATGTTTATTTAAAATCAAAGGTGAATTTAAATTTGTATGATAAACTTTAAAATTTATTATTTAAACAACAAAAATTTGTACTTACAATAATTTTTCTAATTGAGTTAAATGCTTATGGTATTTTGTAATATATCATTAAACGAAACAATCAATAAGCCAAATATTAACTATCAAATATAAGAGTAACCAATATACTCTATAATCCACATATTGTAATGCATTCAAATATTCCGATTATTTAGAAAACATTTGAAACCGTGTAAGTGTAAAGCAACAAGAACAGTTTGTCATAGAACCAACAAATTAGTGTTTGGTAACATAGTGAAGCAAGTCTTTCCTAACAAACAGTCTTGATTGCGTTTCCCAGAACTTTTTGCCTTCTTCCTATGTTACATTTTACCGAATAACTGTATTATTTATTTAGTTAAAATACCATTTTTCGTCATATATACTGTAAAATACCTTTGCACTTTAGAAATTAACAAGTGTTCGTTGTTCGTTGTTCGTTGTTCGTTGTTCGTTGTTCGTTGTTCATTGTTCGTTGTTCATTGTTAATTGTTCATTGTTCATTGTTCATTGTTCATTGTTCATTGTTCATTGTTCATTGTTCATTGTTCATTGTTCATTGTTCATTGTTCATTGTTCATTGTTCATTGTTCATTGTTCATTGTTCATTGTTCATTGTTCATTGTTCATTGTTAATTGTTAATTGTTCATTGTTCATTGTTCATTGTTCATTGTTCATTGTTCATTGTTCATTGTTCATTGTTCATTGTTCATTGTTCATTGTTCATTGTTCATTGTTCGTTGTTCATTGTTCATTATTCATTGTTCAATATTCATTATTCATCTCTAAGACGCCGATCGTACAGATATGGGCGAATATGAGGAGTGAATGAGTGTGATGAGTGTATATGAACGAGTGTAGTCATTGTTACTATCTGAGTTCAGCTTAATTTAGAAAGGACTATTTATAACCAATAACCAGGGCAACTATGGGACCTACAGCTTTACGTGGAATCCGAACCACGTAGTTTTGGTCTAATTTTCAGCTAACTGACAAGTCTGACTTGTTCTCAGTTCTCTCCCCTACACAACATCCGAACCTTAACTAACACTCAACATGGAACCTCCAGACTTCACTAGTAGTATCTACGTTGATGACAACCATTAAGCGGACGCCGTGTCGGTATTAAGAGAACGAGCATGGAACCTATCGCCTACAATCTTCCAAACACTTTGTCCCCAAGTAGCTGAGTTACAGCACTGCACCACCAGTGCTGACTGATAACCCCTAGCAAATTTTATTTCGCAAGCGCAAACACACATTGCTGCAGTGCACATATAAACCTTCTAGCTGTATGCTCTTATATGTTGATGGAAAATATATATTTCTAAATGATTTGTTCGTTATATAATATTCAAACATTCAATATGAAGTTATAAAAGAGAAAAAAATACTCAGAATTAATCAGTTTAACTAATAAGTAAGACAAATATATTATTTGATACAATATAAATAGAAAAAATAATAATAAAAAATTAAATTAAATTAAGTATTAAGGGGATTTTTCCCCTTAACAGAGAGAGTGAGACAGAGAGAATGGTGAAAACATCTTTATAAATATGCGGTGTATGAACATTCATGATCAAACTTCATTCATGAATTTCAAGAATGCTCCTGACATTTTAGAGGGCACCTCGGGATAGTACCTTGGAATTCCTAACATGCAGTTTTAAATAGTCAATGGTGAAAAACCTGATCAAATCCCGTTTTTTCTGATGTCATGAGTCCGCCGTTACGGACATGCTTGTTAGTTTGTGATTATCATCAGTCAACCGCCCGACCCAAATATGCAGGAACACTCTCCTTATTACAGGTAAAATGTATCCTAATATATTAACTTTATGCATCGATATTATATATTATTGCCATTATGTAACTATTTTATACAATAAAACTATCAACGTCATATTAATCAATTAACAAATATACGAGAATAATAACAGACCATAAACAATTTTACCAGTAAACAACCATGAATAAACTAAAAGAAATTAACATTGAAGAAAACTTAACAATATTTATATTGCATATATTCTAAAACACAACAATAGTTCAGACATTTAACAAAATAAATGTGGTAAATATAACATTATCTTTGATATAGTGCGATGCAAACCAAACTAGTACTGAACCAATACTATAAGTCGAAGGTTTGAAAGATCGATACTAGATCGAAAATATTACAATCGACTATTCTTGTTATTTAACTATAATAATTGCATTTCCACTTGTATCTACATAACCACATTAAAATCTTATATAAACAGTGAATAAATATTTCTTCATTTTTAATATGAGGCCCTATTATCAAATCTTATTGAAATGTAGCACTAGAGGTATCACAACAATTTTTACCACTAAAAATCTATTACTAACAAAATATGAATATTACATTTTTTCATTTTCTCAAAAGAATACCATGACATTTCTAGGCCTATTTATTTAAGTAATAGTTTTTCAATTTAAGCTTTAATTGAGATTTAGTTGGAATATTTTGTAGTTCAATAGGCAGTGAGTTAATTAAAGTTGGTATCCTGTGTTCTGGGACTGCTCTGCCATATTTATTTGTTTGAATAAGAACATTATAGTTCCTATGTCTCAGACCATAAGGAATATCATTTAGAGTTCTGAGTTCTTCTCTAAAATATTTGTTTAAAGTATCTGTGAATTTAGGCAAGGACTCAAAAGACATTATTGACAACAGCTCAGTCAGTATATTATTAAAAAGTACTTTGACAATTCTTTCTATTAGGTTAATTAAAGGATTTAAAATGTAATCTGAAGTCAAATAAAAAAGTATAATACAATAATGAAATAAACTTTGAATTACTGAAAAATATATTACTCTCTTTACATTGATAGGAAAATAGTACTGTAGTTGTTGACAATTAAACAGTGCAATTCTAATACATAAATAAGATACATGAGTTTTGAATCTTATGTCATTGTCTAAATGAATACCAAGGTGTGTTGTTGTTCTACTGACTTGCAAAGATGGACAGTTACAAATTGTATTATTAATAGGCTTAAGACATTTTATATCATGACATACAAGTCCCAGAACAAAGTCTGTATCTATTCTAGGATTTTTTTAATATAATAACCTTAGTTTTCTGAGAATTTATTTTGATTGAGTTATTATAACAATATTTAACTACCAGGTCCATATAATTCTGAATCAGAGTCATACCAGTAGCCAGGTTATGAATCATATATAAAATATTTTCATCTGTATATTGAAGTAGGCTACTGTTGAATTTTAGACTTCTAAATCATTCACAAATATATTAAACAAACTTGGTGAGAGAATACAACCCTGAACAAGGCCACAGGTTTGTTCACAAGCATTGATTATATATTGGCCTATATTTCTTTTAAATTTTCTTTTTTTTTAAATAGTTCTCGAAAAATCTATATAATTTTCCTCTGATTCCTGTGTTTAAGTTTCTGTAACATGGTATCATAATTTACTACATAAAATGCCTTAGTTAAGTCTGTTGTTACAGCTATCACTTATTTATTATCGTGTAATGCATGGTTTATATCAGAGGTTAGATGCTCTAGTAGGCCTACTGTTGAACCCATACTGTATCTTACTGATTATATTATTTTCTATTGTGTAAATATTCAATTCATCATTAATATTTTGTTCTATTATCTTGGTTATTGCTGATATATGAGATCCAATTGGTCTATAACAGTTTATTTTCTTGTTATTCCCATTTTTGAAAATAGGCCTTAATTGAGTTACTTTTAAATCTTCTGGAATAATTCCTGTATCAAAAATCCTTTTAGCTAAATGTATAAGCATTAGTTTTAAATGGAAAATTTTACATTTTAGATCCTTAGGTCATATTTTAAAAGGTCCAGCTGCTGAATTATAATTTAATCTACTAACTGATTTCAATAGTAACTTCTCATCAATGTCTTTAAAATACATTGACATTCTCTCACCAATATTATAATTACCCATATTCATATCTTCTAATTTATAAATTACTCATCTCTCATTTCCATATTTATATCTTTTATAAGATTATAATAATAGTTTTTGAATTCATCTGTTACATTTATAATGCCTTCAACAGTATTTATTTTAAAGTTATTTCTAATTATATATATTATTGGGCGTTTCTGCTTTTTATTTAAACATTGTTTTATCATATTCCATGTCTTTTTACAATTATTAGAGTTCTATATAGTTAATTTACAATAATATTCTCTTTTTGCCTTCCTTAGATTATTTGTAACTTGATTCCTTATTTTTTTAAATGTCTCTTGTTAACATCTTCCATGTATAATTCTTATGTTCAATAAGAGCATTTAATTCATTACAAATCCAAGGTTTCGAAGCATCTCTCTTGTTCACTCTTATTATCACTTTAGGTTCTTCATAAATTCTATAAAATCTTTCAATAATATTTTGCTAGATATCTGCATGGCTGTCTATATCTAGCATAGGCCACCAATTTTCTGATTTTATTCTTTCATTAACTTTTTTAGTACTCAAAATGAGATGATATTCTGTAAGATTATTAGTTTCAATTTTTTTTATTATTATTTTAATTGCTAGTCCTATCCAATAATGATATGAAATGTTGTCTTCAATAACAAATGATTTGAATACAATACTATTATTTACTTTTACATTGACATGGTCTAAACATGTTGAGACCAAAACATTACCATAGAATTCTGATCTTGTGCAGCTTTTAATTGTGTTTAATAGGCCATGTGAATACAATACATTTAGGTATTCATTGTAACCATATATTTCTGTTATGTAACAACTGTTTATATCTCATACAATAATTAAATTCTTTTCGTTTTTTCCACATATACAATGATAGTAGGTCATCTAATTATTTATTAAATTCATTTGTTTTTAGACTAGGTGGCCTATAATAAGCAATCATTATTAAATTCACATTAGCGATTTTCATACTTAATATCAACAATTCAGCAGAGTCAAAGTGCATCTCAACATCTAAAGGGTTATTTATGATTTTCTCCCTGTAAAAGATCATTATCTCTCCTCCCATACCACTTTGTCGACATCTGAATACATAATGAAAACCAGTGATACTATAAAATTGGGCTTCTTCTTCATGGATATTTTTCTCAATTAAAACTATTATATCAACGAACTTGAGGTTATTATCTATATTAACTAAAAGTAAATGCCAATGTTTTCTAATACTTCTAATATTAAGACAAAAGATAACTGGTTCGTATTTAATATTCCACTCTTGGTATGTTCTAAAATCCCCATTATAATTAAGATCTATTTTAGATAAATCTATTTTGATAGTTTGGAATTAATATTTAGATAAAAAACTAGTTAATAAGAAAACATTGAGAAAAAATAATTGTGAATAATAATAAGGAATATAAATGGCTTGAAAAAAGTATTATTTATATAGTTTAAGTAGCCTATGTATATATTTGGTAGGACAGTGAGATATAATTTAAATGTTAAGTTTACTATATCGTGTAAAATCTGTAACTATTTTCAATGATTTAAATGCTGAATTATTAAGAAGAAGTTAAATATTACTATATATACTATATTTGAAAGTCTAAATTGAAAATACTGTACATTTTAGCCTAGGCTATTGTACATTACGAAGATCTAATTCCTGTTCATTTTTTCTCGTCATAATTGTGTTGCCATTTAACCATAAACATTTATAGCCGTTACTAATTTTTATTTGCGTAGCTCTTTTCATTAATTTTACAAAGTATGGCGTCAAATTGTCATTGAAGAAGACAGATCTATCTGCTTTCCCATTGCCTAAGCCTAAATAGTAGGTAACTTTAGTTTTAGTTGACTATCTTTGTTTACTGTACTGTCTCTTGTTGCCATTGTACTGCATTGAAGGATTATATTAGGTGATTTACCTTTAGTTGCAAATCGGTGTGTCCATTAGACTTTAAAGATAAGAATAATATTTACAGTCAAAAATAAGAAAACAATAAGAAACCAGGTAAAGGAAATAAAAAATAAAAAAAAACACATAATCAATCTGAGTTTTTAGTGGGATTTCTTGAGCGTTTTTTAAATATTGCGTACACACGCATCATAAAGATTGTAAAACTATTCAAAATAAATTATTAAACTATAAAAATAAATGTTCAATTATTTCATTCTTTCAAAGTACGATTATTTATACCGCAGTGCTGACTCAGTAGTAAGCTTTAAGTTAAGTGATTAATTGAAGAATGTCTCCAATGGGAATCTAATATGAAATATGTAAATAATCCAACAGCAGTAAATAATTTGGTTCAGGAGGAAAATTGCATACTGTTCCTAACAAATAAAGGAGTTCATTCTTGTATGAACAGAAAATTTTCTGAATTAACTACAAAATGAATAATTAAAACACAAAATGAGGTGTTATTGAGATATGTTGTCAATTAATTATGGACTTTTCCTTCTAATTAACTATTACTTGTATGTAAATTATAATATATTTATTGTTACCTTTCTAGTATTGTGTTGATATATACCACTATTTACGTTGTGGAAGTAACTGCTTGCCCGAACAAATACAATCTAACCTAGATACATACGTGTTCAACTGTATGTATGTTTGATAGTTTGCAAATTGATTGTAGATCATCCTATTGCTAACTTGCACACACGCGTATGTATTGTCTATACAGCCTAGGAGGAGGAGGGTACACTCTAATTAAAAAGCCTTCTATAATCTTTCAAATAAAAATGTTTATGTGTTATACTGAAACGCTGAATCCAGATACCGACCGACATTTTTAATCGCCGTTGTGTGAACCATGTCAAATACTCATGTTTAGGAGTAAGCCTTCCATTTGTACGTTGGTCGAAGAGTAATACACAGAAAATGTTGTGGGTAGATATATTTATTTATTCGTCGAAATAAAAATGCTGTTAAGAAGAATAAACAAAGCCATAATACCCACAACCCGACTTGGATAAAAGTGATTAATTAATAAAAAGATAACTAATTAGGATACAGAAATTCAAGAACACTTTAACCATTTGATAATGAAGAACCGAATAGGTAAGGACGATTTATCCTATGACGATCTATCCTGTGACATGTGAAGTATGACAAAGATGAAACATATTTCAAATTGTGAAGATTTAGAGGCAGATCCTGCCGTTTATTCTTTTTTAGGATTACAATTATGTTACTGTGTGCAAATAAAGATGTGATTGAAACAGAATACAATAGAAAAACTTCTTTGTTGGGGTGAAATTAGGACGAAATTTGTCCTTTATTACTTTCAAACTCTAACACAGAACATTAAATGTGTTACAGATTGAAAAGATCGTTAAATTTTCTATAAATGTCAATTATTTTGCAAGCAAACATAAATTAAAACTAGATTTCGTAGAGGAAGTTTATTAAACAAATATGCAACATGTATTTTTCTCCAATTGTTCAAGACGCCATATCAGCACATAAATGTAGTCTAATTTAATGTAAAGTTAAGTAGAAAATTTTTCTCACTAATAATCTTGGAATATATATATAATTTAATTGGGTTGAATATCATGAAACCAAAAATAACACCTAAAATATTTCATAAAACAAGGTTTATTCGGTTGTACTTAACAAACAAATTGTCAGTCTTTACGAAATAAAAAACATAATAACTGTAATATTTAGATACTCATGCTTTATTATAACAAAAACTACTTTAATAAGTGTTCAATATGTCCACCATTTTCCCTTATGCAGGTACGGACTCGGTTCCTCAACTCCCTTACACTTGCCTTTAGATTGATTTCATTTCTAAGGCGTCTAACAGCCCTCACGATTCGATGTCTCAATTCTTCGGCTGTTTGTACTGTACTTCTGTACACTTCTTACTTCAAAGAACCCTAGACGTAGTAATCAATAGGGTTGAGGTCAGGGGACCAAGGTGGCCAAGTAACAGCACATGTTAAATTGTGGTGGTGCTCCATCTGCCTGGTAAATAATGCGCCGACGCAATTCCAACGGCAAGTCTTCGAGAAGGTCTGGTAGGATATTATTTAGAAATTGAAGGTATTGAACTCCAGTTAATGATCTAGGGAGTTCAAGGTAGGAACCTATCAGCTTGTCCCCTATCAGTCCAACCCACACGTTTAACTTAAATCTAGTTTGGCTCCGTGATTCACGACAAAGATGTGGGTTTTAAGTGTCATAGAAGTGTTCACTATAGGACTTAAAAACACCGTCTCGTGTAAATGTAGATTCGTCTGTCCACAAGATTATTTTAAGAAAATCTGCATTATCGTGCTGTAAAACCCATTGACGTCACATAGGATGGTCTCTGGTTTCAATTGTCTAGACACGAGTAAAGTGGTATGGGTGTATTTGATTTTTACAAGATTCTCGACACAAACGACTGGCTTACTACACATTCAGTAGCAATTCTTCTTGTACATGTTCTTGGATCTCTTTTGAATTGGGCAAGTACAGCTCCCTCTAACCCAACATCTTGTATGATGTTACCAACCAAGTGGTCATTGACAGGAAATCTACCAGTTTCAAGCAGAAAATTATGAACCCCTACAAATTTTCTTACATTAGGAATTCTTCTCTCTGGAAATCAACGAATGTATTCTCTATGACACAATAGAACAAATGCTAATACCCTCACTAATTTTAAGCTAACTATGCTTAAGTATAAAAATAAAATTAAAAATAAATATTTACAAATTGTCCAAAGAAGATGATTTGTGTTTTCACAGACTAATATGAGTAACTATTGTTCAAAATGGGGTAATATTTACAACAGCTGATTTCAGGTACAGAATAATAATAAAAGTGTAACAGCGGATTTCAAATAATAGTCCAATCAGCTCATTATGGAAGTTACTTGCAAACAAAAAAAAAAAAAAAAAAAACTGGCACAGGTTGAGTTTGGTAGTTAAGTGCAACCGAATAAACCATGTTTTATGAAATATTTTAGGTGTTATTTTTGGTTTCATGATATTTAACCCAATTAAATTATACATCTATTCCAAACTTATTAGTGAGAAAAATTTTCTACTTAACTTTACATTAAATTAGACTACATTTATGTGCCGATATGGCGTCTTGAACAATTTGATAAAAATACATGTTGCATTTTTTTTTTTTTTTTAATTCCTCTACAAAATCTAGTTTTTATTTACGTTTGCTTGCAAAATAATTGATATTTATAGATAATTTAACGATCTTTTCAATGGTATTAATAAGAATCTGGCAGGTGTTTTGTTTTGGTTTTTGTAGCTCAATCAAGGAGTTAATGTCAAGTAATTTTAAAAACATACAAAATGAGCCCTTACAGCCAAACGGTTGAGAATCGGACACAGGTTAATATGGACTTTTTTGTTCCTTTTTGTGAGTACAACAAACAGGTAAATTTAATGGTGTCAGTAGAGACTCACCCTGTATATATAAAACTTTAAAATCCGTTATTAGTTTGCAATAATGTAAAATACAAAATGTGTCACGACAGTAATATAAACAAATTATTTTATTATAAACAAGTATTACTTTGCATTGCAATAAACAAGCTATAATGTAATTTTTTTTAATTACAAATAAACGAAAATTTGTGTTATTTCAGTAAGCTTTCATATATTTGATATAATAAAAACCACTAACACAACAAAAACTGTTTCTTCACAGCTTCAACTTTTGTAATATCTTGTGAAGAAACTTGCTCCAGTAACATTGGTGTTGTTCTTCTCTAATGGATAATAGCAACTATAAAGTTGTGTCGTTGTCTGAAAGTATAAAAACTTCAGTTATTATCTTTTTCAGGAAAGAGTTTGAGGTGTAGAATACGATATTAAATTATATCCAACTTTATACTCCTAAAATAATACCATTTATATGGAAGTCACAATGAAAGAGTATTTATAAGTAATTCAATATACCTTTTTACGTGTAAGAAAAGGTTTCCTTTAGACGTACATACAAATAGTCAAAGTAAGAAATGTTGGACTTGTATACCAAATTGAATCAATACGAGTAATATACCTAGCTTCAACGGCCATAATAGCAACAATTGCCTATACAGCTATTATTAAAATAATACAACTTACTATAAACTTTATTATTTATTCATATTTGATACAATAAAATAATTAGAAGGGCAATTTAACATTATTTTCACGTTGTTCTGTCAAAAACAATTCATCGTGTAATAATGTTCAATACATTAAATTTTTGTTTTCAATGACATTATTTTAAGAATATTTTTACAACAAGGTTACACCCCTTTACGCTTCGTATGCCAACCCCGTAACACGCAGCACTTGTAACACCTCAGCCTTTAGACTCGGTCTATGACCAAAATAACATCAGTAGGTCAGTTGTGGTTTATTAGCTAGTTGTTGAGTTATCACATTGTATGTAAGGGTGGGTGGGTAATTACCACTGTACGTCTATGGATAGGCGGGAGGGTTATCATCATTACAGTGCCATATTTTTAGTTTAGTGGGTAGGTAGGGAGCTCTTTGGGCTATTGATTAGACTTGGCATACGGTGTGACTACGTGTCTGAAGTTCGCTTCATGGGCAGATTATTTTATCCTAATTTAACATACTGGACCTGCTAGTTTTTTTTCTATTTATTTTTTTCTTTTCTAACATGACTGCTTGGACTAATAACAAATCGTTTGAGTGGCATCCACAGAAAACAGTGTTATTAAATACCAACCATAACATTTGTATTCTAGACTTGTTTTTTCATCTCAAAAGTAGCTTAAAACTAGCATCTAATAAACTTACTGTATCCTAGACGAAAAACATTCCGGACTATATTTGTAAACTGAGTATTCAACCAATTAGTGGTCATAATCATTGTTGACATGTAAAACTGAGTATCCAACCAATTAGTGGTCATAATCATTGTTGACATGTAAAACTGAGTATTCAACCAATTAGTGGTCATAATCATTGTTGACATGTAAAACTGAGTATTCAACCAATTGGTGGTCATAATCATTTTTTGTTGACATGTAAAACTGAGTATCCAACCAATTAGTGGTCATAATCATTGTTGAGATGTAAAACTGAGTATCCAACCAATTAGTGGTCATAATCATTGTTGACATGTAAAACTGAGTATCCAACCAATTAGTGGTCATAATCATTGTTGACATGTAAAACTGAGTATTCAACCAATTAGTGGTCATAATCATTGTTGACATGTAAAACTGAGTATTCAACCAATTAGTGGTCATAATCATTGTTGACATGTAAAACTGAGTATCCAACCAATTAGTGGTCATAATCATTGTTGACATGTAAAACTGAGTATCCAACCAATTAGTGGTCATAATCATTGTTGACATGTAAAACTGAGTATTCAACCAATTAGTGGTCATAATCATTTTTTGTTGACATGTAAAACTGAGTATCCAACCAATTAGTGGTCATAATCATTGTTGAGATGTAAAACTGAGTATCCAACCAATTAGTGGTCATAATCATTGTTGACATGTAAAACTGAGTATCCAACCAATTAGTGGTCATAATCATTGTTGACATGTAAAACTGAGTATTCAACCAATTAGTGGTCATAATCATTGTTGACATGTAAAACTGAGTATTCAACCAATTAGTGGTCATAATCATTGTTGACATGTAAAACTGAGTATCCAACCAATTAGTGGTCATAATCATTGTTGACATGTAAAACTGAGTATCCAACCAATTAGTGGTCATAATCATTGTTGAGATGTAAAACTGAGTATCCAACCAATTAGTGGTCATAATCATTGTTGACATGTAAAACTGAGTATTCAACCAATTAGTGGTCATAATCATTGTTGACATGTAAAACTGAGTATTCAACCAATCAGTGGTCATAATCATTGTTGACATGTAAAACTGAGTATTCAACCAATTAGTGGTCATAATCATTGTTGACATGTAAAACTGAGTATTCAACCAATTAGTGGTCATAATCATTTTTGTTGACATGTAAAACTGAGTATCCAACCAATTAGTGGTCATAATCATTGTTGAGATGTAAAACTGAGTATCCAACCAATTAGTGGTCATAATCATTGTTGACATGTAAAACTGAGTATTCAACCAATTAGTGGTCATAATCATTGTTGACATGTAAAACTGAGTATCCAACCAATTAGTGGTCATAATCATTGTTGACATGTAAAACTGAGTATTCCACCAATTAGTGGTCATAATCATTGTTGACATGTAAAACTGAGTATCCAACCAATTAGTGGTCATAATCATTGTTGACATGTAAAACTGAGTATTCAACCAATTAGTGGTCATAATCATTGTTGACATGTAAAACTGAGTATTCAACCAATTAGTGGTCATAATCATTGTTGACATGTAAAACTGAGTATTCAACCAATTAGTGGTCATAATCATTGTTGAGATGTAAAACTGAGTATCCAACCAATCTTGGTCGTTTTTTATAAGAATTAGTGCTATTTGGCAATCTAAAACTCTCATTGGAAGAATACACAATAAATGTAAAGAAACTCATACAAAATCTAACAATATACATAACTTTGAAATAAGGTACATCTTTTAATATGAGAAAAAGTGTATTTCTTTATTGATTCCACTTATTGTATGGTATAAGCTACTTAAACAATATATTATTATTGTTAGCAAATGTTTTTTACTTGTTAGTCTTAAACACTTAACTTGAATTTAGGATGTCCATGTGGGTTAGTGGTACGGCGTGGTTCCAGACTACCAAGCCGCTTAACTTGTACGGTGTCGTATTAGGCATTTAAATGATTATAAATTGTTATTATACATGTACCATTATTTGGTGTAATACTTGCATTTCATAATTTGCTTTGATATAATTTTACAGGCTAGGCCAAGAATTGTTCAGGTTTTTGCCAGATTCGTAATATCTACTTGTGTGAGCTAATAGTTATTATGCTTTTCAGTTATTGTACAATGGAGAAAACTAACTATCAGTTTGCCAATTTGTCACAAATTAGACTATACATCAAGAATAGGATTTCACGTTTATCTATATGTCTCTCAGTGTACCCGCAATTGATCCATTTGGCTCATTATAAATGATCCTTTATAAGGGAAAATTAACCTATGATGGTAACAATGACCACACTCATTACACTCTTTCACTACCCATACGGAAATACCCATACGGCGTCTTCCTTACAGATTAGGAAGTATACAAATATATATATATTTTATTAACAACATTAAAAGATTTAATGATAGAAAAAATAACATAGTGTCAAAGATTATAAAATAATTTTGTTAACAAAAAATAAATCACGTAATTGAGTTAATCTGTAGTATGAAAGGCAAGGGAAGCTGGAGAGGGTAGTGTATATCACGATTCAGTCGGCTTATAAGTCTGGAGACCACAACGTGTAGCAGTGAAATGAATGGTGTCCAGTAAGCCGTCGGTGGTATCACTAATCCCAAGCCGTCAGAGATTCATCTCATGTTTAGATTATCTATTATAAATATTATATGATAACTAAATAACATGTAATAGTTATAGAATCGTAATTTATGTTAAATACATAAACTATGTAACATTTTTAATGTAACTAGCACTTAATTATAAAGTCTAAAGTAATTATGAAAAAGGAACTTTTAACAATAATTTGTATTTTACAGTCAAATTTTCCTATTCATTTTAATATTTCTACAAAAATTCATGAAGGTAGTAGCTTTATGACAGTTAAAATAATACTTAAGAAATTATCGCAGGAAATATAATTACATGTTCTATCAGCATCACGTCAGTAAAAATATGTTAATATTAACCATTCAACAAGTTTTTGTATTGAATGTATTGATAGTGCCTAGGTATAGTTGACAGCACAAAACATACCATATTTTGTGCCGTGGTACAGAGTTCGTTCGCTCTTAGACAGTCTGTGTCTGAGTTGTCTTTGTGTTCCGTTATGCTGTTCCGTCCGTCATGTTGGATCCTTCTATATTAGTATGTGATACTGCATTGGCTACCTGTATGATCAGCTAGCGATCTAAGGGTAAGTTTTTGTTAAATTTTATAGTTCTGGTAATGACTTTACAAAAGAAATGTTGTTTATTGTAGTGAGTTAATGTCTGTTGTTGCGAATTCAAACAATTTCTTTGAAACTTTTGTCCGTTTGTGAATTAATCATTTTGTTAGGTTAGTGTTACCTAGTCCTGAAGTCACAAAGTTTGATTTAGTCTTAAATCTTCTAATTATTCGTTACTGTGCTTTTTAATTTAACCCTCAAACCAGCATATTGCATAAAACTACGCCGTGAATATGCTGCTTGACTGGCAAGGTGTGGTATTAGGCATTTAAATGAATTTAACTTGTTATTATACATGTACAATTATTTCTTTCAATACTTGCTTTTCATATTCTTGCTATTCATCACTTGGACATAATTATACAGACTAGGACATAACTTTTACAAGTGTTTGCCTGATTTGTAATGTCTACTTATGTTAGTAATAGTTATTATGCTTATAGTTCATTTGTTTGCTCATGTTGTAATTTTTGTTCTCACTTTTTGCATCTCAAATCACATGTTGAGAAAAAAATCCATATTATATTATACGGTCATATGTTGACACTACTTGCATCATACCAACCTACATTCAATGATACAATATAAAGTATACTTCGTAATTACACTACGACCAATCTCTAGTTACTCACATTCCTGCCACTCCATATTTAATACTTACACTAATATGAGATCATGAATGTTAACTTCCGTGTTCTTCAGGACAGATCAAACTTTTAAGAGAGTTTCATAACATCAGTTTATCACTTAATCCAAAACACAGTTTTAGTTGATTCGATAAAAATTTAAAATATTTTAAATTATAAACCAGCTTACTATTTCCAAAGGATTGTAATCCAAAGATTAATCAAAACGTCTTTAAAACTGTAAAGTTTTATTATAAAAAAAATATTTGTTTGGATATTTCTAAATGTCTTACAACTATTTCTGCATTTCAAAATCAGTTTCGTGTTATTTTTGGTATTTTCCATGGCCTCCATTATTTGAAATGGATTTAATTATTTTGAAATTTTGTTTTCTAAATCACACCTCATTGTTATTTTAAAAGGTAGTATACTATATTTAATAATATAATATTAAAACTCAAATCTCGTTCTTGAATAAATCTACGAGTGTAAAGTGTTTATTGGGTTCCTAAAAATATATGCAAATTGTAGAACGTTGGGCTCTCTAATACGTATTATAGACTCGATGGAAGTGTATATTCGTTTACATTCCTTGAATACTCTATTCAAAGTGTCGAGGAGTGTTCCGTGAATAAAATATTAACACTTATTGTTGTAAAAATAAAAAACTACTTTGTAATATACAAATAATGGATGTTTATATATATATATATATATATATATATATATATATATATATATATATATATATATATATGTATATATTTTAATCACATTACACTGGACGTATCTACATATTATTTATACTCTTTTTTTGCAGAGTTATTGTTTAGAAATAATGCTGTATCAAATCAATCCATACATTTACCAATCAGGTGTCTCTAAGGATATCACCACTGTGTATGGGAAGGGAGGGTGTTTCATAAACACTCTGATAAATGGGAAGGGAGGATGTTTCGTCACCACTGAACGTAAATGGGAAGGGAGGATGTTTCATCACCACTGAACGTGAATGGGAAGGGAGGATGTTACAACACCACTGAACGTGAATATATGAAAGAGGGTGTTTCGTCACCACTGAACGTAAATGGGAAGGGAGGATATTTCATCACCACTGAACGTGAGTGGTAAGGGAGGGTATTTCATCACCACTGAACGTGAATTCAAATGGAGGTATTTCATCAACACTGAACGTGAGTGGTAAGGGAGGGTATTTCATCACCACTGAACGTGAATATGTGAAAGAGGGTGTTTCGTCACCACTGAACGTAAATGGGAAGGGAGGATATTTCATCACCACTGAACGTGAGTGGTAAGGGAGGGTATTTCATCACCACTGAACGTGAATTCAAATGGAGGTATTTCATCAACCCTGAACGTGAGTGGTAAGGAAAGGTATTTAATCACCATTCTAAGAGAAGGGGGTTGGGAGGGTGTTTCATCACCACTCTAAGTGAATGGAGAGGGAGGTTATTTCATCACCACTGAACGTGAATTCGAATGGAGGTATTTCATCAACACTGAACGTGATGGGAAGGGAGAGCATTTCATCATCACTGTGTATGGGAAGGGAGGGTATTTCATGACCATTCTAAGTGAAAGAGGATGGGAGAGTTTTTCATCACTACTCTAAGTGTATGGGGAGGGAGTCTTTTTCATCACCACTGAACGTGTATGGGGAGGGAGAGTGTTTCATCACCACTGAATGTGAATGGGAAGGGTGGGTGTTTCATCACCACTCTAAGTGTTTGGGGAGGGAGGGTGTTTTATCAAAACTGAACGTTTATGGGGAGGGAATGTGTTTTACACTGTGTTAGTGTAAAATTAAACTGAAACCGAATAAAGTAAACTTAATGTACCTACTTAGTTTATCTAAATATTTAGAACGTTAATTTTGTAATTGTTGAAATTTTCAATAAGAATTTATAGCAATGGGCATTTTGCCTACACCCACCTTTAGTTTTAAACAGTTTAAACAATTTAAATATTTTATAGGATTTATAAATTAAAATCGCATATGTAATAAAATTGCAATTTATATTAACCTTAATTCAATTCTACATAAATCCAAATAATATAATGTTAGAGTACGCAAATTGTACCTAAAATATATTATAGCCAGTCGTAAGTGTAATATTTTATCAATAACTTCGACAAATTTCAACAAAAACAGTATAAGGAGAAATATCTAGGTGTTTAAGGACTTAAGTTAAGCATTTAATTTATATAATTGTTGTCATTATTTACATTATATACGCTATTAAACGTTTCTTTTATATGAACTATTATTTTATTCTAAAAATAACTTTAAGAATTATTCTTTTATAGATTTTTCTTGGGCAAGTTTACATGCCAGAGTTGTAATACTTCATTCATGTAATATCGCTGACACCTCAAGTGATACATCGCCCGGCAATAACTTACACTCCATAGCACTTCAGAACTCAACACACTAACACTAAGTTCCTTCCCAAAGCTGTAATACTTCATTCGTGTAATTTCGCTGACACCTCAGGTGATACATCGCCCGGCAATAACTTACACGCCATAGCACTTCAGAACTCAACGCACTAACATTAAGTTCCTTGCCGAAGTTGTAATACTTCATTCATGTAATATCGCAGACACCTCATGTGATACATCGCCCGGCAATAACTTACACGCCATAGCACTTCAGAAATCAACGCACTAACATTAAGTTCCTTGCCGAAGTTGTAATACTTCATTCATGTAATATCGCAGACACCTCAGGTGATACATCGCCCGGCAATAACTTACACGCCATAGCACTTCAGAACTCAACGCAATAACATTAAGTTCCTTGCCGAAGTTGTAATACTTCATTCATGTAATATCGCAGACACCTCATGTGATACATCGCCCGGCAATAACTTACACGCCATAGCACTTCAGAAATCAACGCACTAACATTAAGTTCCTTGCCGAAGTTGTAATACTTCATTCATGTAATATCGCAGACACCTCAGGTGATACATCGCCCGGCAATAACTTACACGCCATAGCACTTCAGAACTCAACGCACTAACATTAAATTCCTTCCCAGAGTTGTAATACTTCATTCATGTAATATCGCTGACACCTCATGTGTTACATCGCCCGACAATAACATACACGCCATAGCACTTCAGAACTCAACACACTAACACTAAGTTCCTTCCCAAAGCTGTAATACTTCATTCATGTAGTATCACTGACACCTCAGGTGATACATCGCCCGACAATAACTTACACGCCATAGCACTTCAGAACTCAACGCACTAACATTAAGTTCCTTGCCGAAGTTGTAATACTTCATTCATGTAACATCGCAGACACCTCAGGTGTACATCGCCTGACAATAACTTACACTCCATAGCACTTCAGAACTCAACGCACTAACATTAAGTTCCTTGCCGAAGTTGTAATACTTCATTCATGTAATATCGCAGACACCTCAGGTGATACATCGCCCGACAATAACTTACACGCCATAGCACTTCAGAACTCAACGCACTAACATTAAGTTCCTTGCCGAAGTTGTAATACTTCATTCATGTAATATCGCAGACACCTCAGGTGATACATCGCCCGACAATAACTTACACGCCATAGCACTTCAGAACTCAACGCACTAACATTAAGTTCCTTGCCGAAGTTGTAATACTTCATTCATGTAATATCACTGATACCTCAGGTGATACATCGCCCGGCAATAACTTACACGCCATAGCACTTCAGAACTCAACGCACTAACATTAAGTTCCTTGCCGAAGTTGTTATACTTCATTCATGTAATATCACTGACACTGTAGCCCTATTAAAGCTACTATTTATTTTTGATAGGTTGAACAAACTTAAATGAGAGATTAAAATAAGACTTCTCCAATGATAACAATTTTTCTTTATTTATCTTCTTATTAATAACTTCAACAAATAAAATATTGGTTTCTTCTTAAAATAATGGTAAAAACGAAAATAATAATCTCTTCTTTTATTGACGCAATGGAACATAAATAATTTAAAACAACTTTTCCAAAATAATAAATTAAATATCTTCAGACCGGAACCTTTTTTATTTATTTGACTTTTTTAATAAATTTCTTTAAACTTTTAAATAAAAAAATTCAAAATTCAAAATTGTAATAAATTTTCTAAATTCTATAAAATTTCCTCCGGGAGATCTGGAACCAAAAGTAATAACCAGCTTTTAGTGTCTTGAAACATTTATCATTTTACTTACAAAGTTTAAAAAGCAAAACCAAGAAAATCAAAACACTCTAAAAATTAGTCACCAGAAGAGTGACTTCAATCCAGAAACAAGTTTAACCGCGCATGCTTGGTGGATCTTACCCTATCTACTAGAACCCTACTGAAAATCCCTAACTAAAGAAAACTTGTAAAAATTACTTACGTAGCTGTCCTGGAGGTTTCGAATCCAAAAGTGACCACAACAAAGCTCGACCGGCATTCAACCAATCACTCACACGCGTACAACAGAAAAATTGCCGCAATGGTGAAGAACACCGACACGGTACAAGTCGCCGAGTACTCGAAAACGGATCGAACGAGGTCACACTCAAGAAGTTAACGAAGAACTGGCCGAACGCCCACAACCCTTCCACCAACGGACTTACCCCCACTAAACTCTAGAAGCTAAATCAAGCAATTAGAACACTCTAAACCACGACATCTGAACAGGTAAGGCTCACCAAACATGTTGCCTTCAGAAAACATGTCGCATGATATTGACAGGAAATTAACAAACGTGAAAACTGGTTATTTAACTATTTTATATGGGAAAAACTACTTTTTTATTTGAAAGGGGAATATTCTGAATTTTTCTCAAAACTTGGAGAATTTACAAAAACTTTTGGAAAATAAAACAAACTCCTAAACCTCTCAGTTCTTACAAAATTTAACACTTTCTAAATACAATTTTCTAATTTAATTATAATGCAACAATTAACAATTGGTACAACACCTCAGGTGATACATCACCCAGCAATAACTTACACTCCATAGCACTTCAGAACTCAATTCACTAACATTAAGTTCCTTAACGAAGTTGTAATACTACATTCATTTAATATCTGACACCTCAGGTGATACATCGCCCGACAATAACTTACTCTCCATAGCACTTCAGAACTCAACGCACTAACACTAACTTCCTTGCCAGAGTTGTAATACTTCATTCATGCAATTTCACTGACACCTCAGGTGATACATCGCCCGGCAATAACTTACTCTCCATAGCCCTTCAGAATCTAACACACTAACACTAACTTTCTTGCCAGAGTTGTAATACTTCATCCATGTAATATCACTGACACCTCAAGTGATACATCGCCCGGCAATAACTTACTCTCCATAGTACTTCAGAACTCAACGCACTAACACTAACTTCCTTGCCAGAGTTGTAATACTTCATTCATGCAATATCGCTGACACCTAAGGTGATACATCGCCCGGCAATAACTTACACTCCATAGCAATTCAGAACTCAACGCACTAACACTAAGTTCCTTACTAGAGTTGTAATACTTCATTCATGCAATATCGCTGACACCTAAGGTGATACATCGCCCGGCAATAACTTACACTCCATAGCAATTCAGAACTTAATGCACTAACACTTTGTTCACATATGTGATACTTTACCCCTTTTTAATATCTGTCCAATGTTTACCATTTAATGGAAAATGAGGTTGACATATTATTTTATTGCAAGGTGAAATGGAAGACTAACACTTGATGACTATTTCTTCTCAGTTAAAATGCTTTTGCTCATAAATTTGAAAGTGTTATATTTACCATGTATAACTAGAAACACTATTTGTGTAAGAACAACTACATGTTCTGATAACCTTACATAAACATTGTTGTATGTATTTCTTTCTTTTTACTTTAAATAATCTATATTCCTCCTTCTTTGACAGTCAAGCTCGCGGTTCCTCATTAAAACTATTTAATAATTTACTATCGCGTTATTTTTTTCGCTCTTTTAGAAGGAGGCGCTTAGGCGACATAGACTTACACGCTTATCAGACCACTTGGAACAAGTTGACAGGTTCCACAACAAGTACACCGTCACTCCCCACTTTCTCCAGTGCCGGCACCCCGGCGGTGGGTAAGGATTCGCCTACGAATCCCAACGATGCCGTGTATGCTACCCTACACAACGCAGTACAGACATCCCTCACTAGTTTTTGGTCATCATTCAACCCGGCCCCAACGGATGAGGACGAAGATGAAGCCGCTCCTGATCCACAAGAACTTCTTCAGCAACTGTTTCAAGACCTACGCTTACACACGGCGCCCTGGGGCTTCGACAACTGGGAGGATGACAAACGCTCGCCAACCCCAAGTTCATTGGACGAACCAGATGAAACGGTTAGTGACAGTGCCAGTGCAGTGACAAGTGATGTGTCTCGTGACTCCCTACTGGATGACGTCGAGCCTGACGACCCGGACTATGATTTGCCTTCAGTACCCAGACTACAGCTCAGGTTGGTGGCAGAAAACATCCTAAAGGTAGATAGACCTAGAGTAACAAAGGAATCATACGTCCCAGACCCCCATGTACCATTGTTACCTCCCCTAGACCTTCCTATACCGGATCGAGACTGGCTGCTTAATATCACAACTAATGGAGTCTCTTTACCGAAACCCATGAATGCCCCTTACGTCTTCCGGAAAACTTCTCCATCACCCCTCATGTCGGATGTCATACGCAAATGGCTTGATTGTAATTTTCTGACTTATAATGATAACATAAAATGTGCTTTTCCATTGTTTTTGATTCCAAAGCCGGATAACTCTGTCCGTGCTATCTATGATCTCTCCCTTTGGACAAATTACATAATCATACCCCGTTTTAGTTTACTAACTGTTGCTAAAGCTTTAAGGAATATCCCAGTACACTCACCGGTGATAAAGATTGACCTCAAAAGTGGGTTCTACCAAATAGCCATTTCAGAAGACACAAAAATATTCATGGGCATCTACTATAAGAAGGAGAGATTCCACTTAAACCGTCTCCCAATGGGACACGCTCTCGCCCCCTCGATTTTTCAAAGATTTGCCAAAAACATTCTCCAATACGTAGACTCATTACATAATACATTTTCAATCGCTTATCTGGATGACTGGCTTATAGCTGGTGATGAGACTGATCTGCAAGCCGCCATTTTGACCATACAATCACTAGGCATCACCATTCAAAAGAAAAAGCAGTCCTAACCCCTACCCATTCTGTTTTATATCTAGGCTTCCAAATAAATACCGACTCTCACACTATCAAACTTACTCTCCCAATTTATGACAAAATAGTTCATTTCTCGAAATTATTACATAGGGCATCCCAAAAGGATTGCGAGAGGATTGCTGGCTTCCTCAATTGGGTCTTCTTTAATTTGCATTATCCCTTATTCATTGCCAACGATGCCTTAAAAGGCAGATCCACATGGCTAAAAGGCCTGTTAAAGGACTTCGATCTTCTCCGTCCACACGACCTACGTCCACCCATACTTTCAATAGATATATACACTGATGCAACCCCACACAGCATAGCATGCTACATCCCATCACTCAACCTATCTATGGCCCGCGCTTTTCTCCATAGTGAAGAAATCTCTACAGCGGAGATGGCCGCTGCATTACACGGCCTCATCTGGGCGTGTGAGCAGGTGAACGACACGCACATCACGCTCTGGACCGACAATTCCGCAGTTCTCCACGCTTTAACAACAGGCAAAGGAGCGACCTTCCGAAAGCACACTCTGAGACGACTCTTCCTCTCAATGCTGCATCGAAGAAGAGGCAACACCTTCTCCACCCGCTATATCCCGTCGAGAGACAACCCTGCGGATGCTGTCTCCCGCAGAGTACTCCAAAATCTCCATGGTCTACCAGAACGGGTACACCTCCTGACACACCTGGGTGGTAACACATATACAATGTAACCTTAGATGTAAGAACTTTAAAGGGTCGTACCAGGCCCTCCACTTTTGTATTTCAATATTGATTAATAAATTTAAAACAGGGGTAGTCGCCCTTCTAGTGACACCCCTGGTGTCTTGCCTTTTTACACTCTCCCTTGTGGCCTGCGCTGGCGCGCGGTGCAGCCGTACCCGGCTTTCCTGAACCCACAGGAGGTCGAGTGCGGCTGGGCCGAGCGTCAGTGCGGTGAAAACATCGGAGCAAGCAAGACACAACAATAATTCAGTTAGTAGTTTTTTATCAGATGAGGACTCAACCTAATTCAATTGTTTTATCACTTAAATACTACTCATGTACAGTAGTTTTAACTGACTCTTGTCGTACAATATTACTATTGCTAAACGACAAATAATGAATTTGATTTGATTAATAATTTTCCAATATATTCATCAAATTTATGTAATAAAATTACAAGAATTTATTTACGTAACAAAAAGCAGATTAATTTTACAGAAACATATATTTGAGTAATATCGTTCTAATTTGTTCTCATAATTAATTTATCTCTACATGCGGTAAATTTAATCATAATAATAAATAAATATTTAATAAAATGCTATACCTTGATTATTTCCGTAAAATATGGAATTTAAAAATATGCTTTAAACAATCTGTAATTTCTACTTTACTAAAACAAATTTCCTAAATAATATACAATGACACAAGTACTTGTATTCTCAC
The DNA here is from genome assembly GCA_035578905.1 of Stictocephala bisonia. Classification (NCBI taxonomy): domain Eukaryota; kingdom Metazoa; phylum Arthropoda; class Insecta; order Hemiptera; family Membracidae; genus Stictocephala; species Stictocephala bisonia. The sequence continues at coordinate 23,642 of JAQJVL010002322.1, read as the reverse complement.
GCGAGCTTAATTCAGTTACCATTTTGTAAATAACGTGTATAGGTTAACAAACTATAGGGTTTTATTCGGTTAACCCAAATTTTTCTATACCAACCAAAATTTTACAGGTTTTAAAGTGCCACTACATTTGGTTGGTGCCACTACAAACTACCGGCCTGTTTCCCTCTTATGTACTCTTTCAAAATGTTTTTAAAATTGTGTTATTGACCCACCCGCCCAACTATACACGTACAGTGTTATTGGTGGGTGGGTCAATAATACTTCCTTACGGTTGACATGTTTTAAATGTCATCACGTGGAGGGTTAAAATTTTATACTAAAAAATATCACACCGAACTGGTGTAAGACCCATTGAATACATTTTACGTGTCTATTACATGAGAGTGGGTTTGTGGAGTATTATCAAGTTTTGTCTGTTCTATTCTATAAATATAACAACAAAAATATTATGTTTATAAGTATTATACTAATAATTAGACAAGAATCCGTTCCAAAGGTTATTAGAAGCTATAAAATATTCAAGGTTTGGAAATCAGGGGGTTATAGACGCTACAAAAACTTGTATAAACAAAAATTGAAAAGCCATCTGCTAAGTCATCATATGTGTTAAAGTTCGCACCCACCCATACGTAATCATTGGAGTTTCTACGTAATATCGATAAGAATGTAAATAAAATGGCAACTCCCATGTTTTATTGACATATGAAAATAAATTATGCGTAATAAAGCAGCTGATCTAAAAATTTAAAACTGTGAAGCCGTACATTTCCCTTTTGAAATAGTCTAATATTTTGTTTAAGAAGATTAATCCATCTATCTTACACATAAATAAATCTCCAACATTGCAAACTACTTAAAAGAGAACAGCTCAGGTTCTATGATGTGTGCAGAAATGTATTAACAGTGAAATTATGACACAATCAATCCAGAATATGAATATCTAAAATATATAATTAAGCTCTTGTTCAAATAGAGGATCTAATTATAATGTTGAAATAAAAAAGATGAATGCATTGAAGCAGTGTAGACATTAAGGTTATTATTTTAAATAAAACCCTCTTTTATATATATATATATATATATATATATATATATATATATAATTGGAAAATAAATGCTCTTCGAAATTCCAATAATTGAATTTTTTATTTTATGAGGCCTTCGTTATCCAAAACTCCTTTTAATACTACTTCTGAGCGACAATTTTATTTTCCTTATCTGCCAATAGGATGAGTACATGTATTTTCATGCGAGCTTTATTCAATTACCACTTTTTAATACCGTTTATAAGTTAACAAACTATAGAGTTTTATTCGGTTGACCCAAAGTATTTTATACCAACCAAAATCTTGCAGTTTTTAAAGTGAAATAGTCATCACGTGCAGGGTTAAAGTTTTATACAAAAAAATATCACACTGAACTAGTGTAAAACCCTTAGTACGTAGCTAGATGTATTGCCTACGTTAAAATATAATTTAAAACCTGTTACAGACCCACCCGCCCACCCATACAAGTACGGTGTTACCGACCCACCCACCCATACAGGCGCAGTGTTATTAACCCAACCTTACACTTACAGTGGTATTGACCCACCCACCCATACACGTACAGTGGTAATGACCCACCCACCCATACACGAACAGTGGTATTATTAACTGATATGTCTACATTAAATTACAGGTGGAGGATACTCGAGGCACAGCTACTTTTGCTATCCCCACCCATACACGTACAGTGGTAATGACCCACCCACCCACCTACCCAAACACGTACATTGGTAATGACCCACCCGCTCATCCATACAGGTACAAAGGTAATGACCCACCCGCCAACCCACACACCTACAGAGGTAATGACCCACCCGCCCACCTATTCTCCTACAGAGGTAATAACCCACCCACCCACCCATACACGCAAAGTGGTAATGACTCACCCATTCACCCATACACGTATAGAGGTAATTTGTATCTGAGCCAAATAAATAGTAGTAATGACCCACCCATATACCTACAGAGGTAATGAATACCTACGTAAGTATATGGATGGGCAGGTGGTGGATCAATACTACCGTACGTGTATGGATGGGCAGGTGGTGGGTAAATACCACCTAACGGTATAGGTCATGTGTATTGTAAACGAGATGATAGATATTGAATAACGTCTCAATACTGCTGTACGTGTATGGGAGGGCGGGTGGGTTAATACCACTGGACGTGTATGGCAGAGCCGATATACTACGAAAGAATTTTTCGAAATTCCATTCCTAAGAGGTACAAACATACCCTTCATGTACAAACATCATGGAGAATCAGTGATAATTACTTACTTATAGTTTATTTCATAATCTTAAATCACACATGTACTGTATGAATACAAGTATAGTCCCCAAAATGGAGGTTATCAACATACCTTTTAAGTTTAATCTATTTTTTGATAATACTGCTTCAGCTAGATTAGAAATATTATTGTATTTAGGTAGTAAAAATTTTACTAGTACAGTGTCACAATCAACCATAATATACAATTTAATTAAATTCTGATAAAATACACTATCTAATAAATATTACAATTTAAGTTATAGTGAATTTGCACTATAACAAACATGATGCCACTATACATAACAAATACAATGCCAGTGTACGTGTATGAGTGGGTGGGTCAATGCCAGCGAACGTGTATGGGATAAACAAGTGTGGCTTCACTCGTGATGGTAGGAAGAGTAAAGAGGAATGAAGCGTCAAACGAGCGAAGCGTGCTTAACGTTATAAAATCTAACAGCTAGAGATATTTTCCCAATACTAAAAGGGTTCAAAAGTTGCAAATGTTACTAATCATATTTACTATTTATAGTATCTGTTTCGAGACATTTTAGTTATATCAACTGACATAAAGCTAAAATTCCTAAGTCTGTAAGTGTAATTTGGTTCTTAATGTTAATTAATTATACATGTATTTCTGATGAAAATTATGATAGACTACTCCATTTTGTTCTTATTCTACAACTATAATGACTTTGTTTTATCTAAAAACATCAGAACAAAAAAGGTAATTTACTGAAAGAAATTATATATGAAATAAAAATGTTATGACATTAATTTACTATTTACCAATTTTTTAAAACTACAATACGTAAACTAGATTGAGATTTGTTTTTAAATACCATTCATATGTTACCCCATAGAGTAGTTTAGGTTGTATAAGAAGTACTTCTAATATAAGTTCAAATGTAATTCAAGTTTAAATCAAACGTATTCTGAAAAAAAACAAAAAACATAACCAAACCTCTATTATTAAAATTTATGATAAAGTTAAACTTGCCTGAATAAAATAGTTACTAAAATAATCACTACTATTACAGTGTCACAATCAACCATAATATGCAATTTAAATGACATTGTGATAAAATACACTATCAAATAAATATTACAATATTAATACAATTTAAGTTATAGTGATTTTGCACTATAAGAAACATGAAAGTTCATATTAAACATATTTAAGTAAAATTAGTTTAATGTCCAACAAATGAGTATATTAAATACAATTAATTAATATCTGTAATCTCAATCATGATAACTTCTTTTAAAAAATTTTTGGAAAGAACATTTAAAATTCGGGTGGTTAAAACATGTAACAACAAAGGTTATTTGAGAAGTAACAATAAACCACTTGCGCCAGTATAGCAATACTACATACACTTTACATTATTTGTATGTCGTAATAAATTTAATATAAATTTAAAAGGTTTAGGTCCCAATACAAGTCTACATTACAAATATAGATGAGCTAGGTTAAACTATTTTAATATTTTAATATGAGCTAGTTCTATATGTTCTTTAGCAAGCTAGTTAATCATACAGTCAGCCATCACAAGGGACACATTTGCTGTAATAAATCCCTCACACATAGTTGGCTGCACTGTGAGTGTGTAGTCTTTAACGTCAACAATGCTCCAACAATAATTGAAGGCATGTTTAATACATATCACATCTAAATTGAATCACGCAAACACGCCTTACTTTGATTATACTGAACTCACTCTGAAACCACGTAACATAGTTTACCTTACAAACACAGGAATGTATGAGCCGAATATGTTCAGCCCGGTTCATGTTTGATGATACGACTTGAGTATATTCATGTTAGTTTGGAATAAAACAGTCCATAACATTCAATATTCTATCTCAGAGACAACACCGAACCTTGAATGACAATGTGTCTTCGATTCGGTGTTAAATCGACAGTGAAAATCGATCAATTATAGCAATTTTTTCAAATAACACAAATATAAATGTATACTGAACATGTTCTTGGCTAAAATATAGTAGTCATATTTATCAAATAACTTTTTGTATGCATCGTTTGTTAGGTCAATATTAATTCTAAAATGATTTTTAAATGCCTTTAAGTATAACATAAATTTATAAGACAAATTTTATTTACGAGTAAATAAGTATGAACAGACACATGTTAAAACGGTAGTTTTGTTATTGTTGTGAAAACAAAATATAATAATCCATGTCATTAATCTCTTTACAATCATATTATTACCTTATATATTTTTAAGTTTCATAATCTAAAGGGGTTTGGATGTTTGTTTTGAAATTGTTGGTGACCTGAACCCATATTAATAATTGCCAAGAAAACACCAATATTTAAAAATTAAAAGAATCGAAAACTCAAATTATGTAAGAAAAAGAAGGATTAAGTTTCTATGCACATATAGTTAGGGTGTAGATATAAAACAGTCTGAGTGTTGTGTCCCTTGTGAGGCAGTTCTATGACCAGGATATTATCTTATTAAAATTATTTTGAGGCGGATAGCACCACACGTAGTGAGAACTGTAACTATCGCTTGCGCATGCGCTAAACTTGGGGAAGGAGGTTGACGCGACGGAGTCGGAGTCTTGCATCAACGCCGCCCCGGACTGTATGTGTCGCCTCGATTGACCCTTGCGGACCTAGTGTACTCTCTTTATCCTAGTTTCGGAATTCATTATAATAAAATAATAATACATTGATTACAGTAATGATATGTAGACAATACAGTAGTAGTTTGTAGAGGAAGTAGTCTAGAGCGTTGGAGTAAATACAGAATGCAAGGTAAAGTTAAATTTAGCAACAAAAATTTAATAAACTAGTTATAATGTAAAAAATAGTTTCACTGTACGTGAAATTAAATATACTGCTCTTCACGACTTTGAAAATATTGGTTAGTTTTCTTCTTTATCTGCCTCCCCACTCTTGTAAAGGAGTAAATGACCACCTTTCAGACACACGCTATTCAGAAATATCCCGGTAACACACAAGCTGTAAGTTATTGTAGAAGCAGCTCTCGTTACAGACTTTTGTAAAACACATTCTGACTTTAGTTGAACTATGCAATGTTTTAAGAAATAGGATATTCCAAAAAACGACATAATGTTATGTACTCAGACATTGTTGTGAAGTGGATTGTGATTCAGCTGTCGATGGCAAGCTGTGATTGGTTGTTATTGTTGCCGGGTCCAATTGTAAACTGACAATCGATACAACCCACTGTTTATGTGCTGTTGACGTGAGCGGTTTTCTCGGGGATATTACTGTTTAATTATCGCTTGTACGATGTATGATATTTCATCAATAGCCGTTGATTCCATGTGAACAAAATGACAAATGATGCACAAAACAGCATTTCCTCGTTTATAGTAATGAATACATTTCTACAGTTTGCCATTGTTGAAGAATATTATCACTCCTTTGTCTTGCTATTGTTTGTAGCATTTATTAAACTTACTATTATTATTTATTATTATGTTATTTCACTTACATAAGACAATAATAGCAATTACGCAAGGACATGCAATCTATATTCTACAATGTATTGTTTAGATTCTACACAATTTTCACTTTTCATGAATATATTTCTAGACTATATTGATATAGCCGATAAAGGATGTATTTGGAGCCCAATTTATTGAAGTAATTTTTCCACAGCTGTCTCAATATTTTAATATGTACCTCCAGATTTCACAGTGGTTTTATTAATAGTTCTCATAATGTATTTTTTATTTTTAAATAAATTATAAACTCTGCTTAATAATATAGTTTAACTAATGTAGCATTAGTTTAACATTGAGTTTGATTATATTTGTATGTATTTTTCTGAATAAAAAAACTGTCAATTTTGTAGTCATGCTAAAAATATACTCTCTATATGTTAATAAAAACCCCTTATTGAAGTTTATAAATAAGTATAATTATTTATTTTTTTAGTTACAAATACAAAAAGATTTTAAAACACTAAAAACCTTAAAATATGTTCATTCTTCATTCTTTTGTTTAGTACCAGGTCTGACAGTATGGTAATATTTTAGGTCTTATTAATTATCTTTTTTAATTTACAAAATTATATACAAAGTGTCTCTCCAATGTCATAGCAAAGTACAAATTCTATGCCACATTCATCAAGTATGACTTAGAATAAAGTTTTAATTCTGGTTCTTTAAAATTCAATTAGCAGTTTGTGTCGCATAGTTTCCTTTGTTATATGAACAAATTCTCTATTTTTTCGTTTCACCTAAAAACATGAAAAAACATCATTGAAATTTTTTCATCATTTTTATTAACATACTTGTTTACATGTAACTACCATACCATAAAACATATTTTACTATCGATCATGTATAATAAATAATTAATCTGTACGGTTAAATCAGTATATTATAGTGGTTTAGTTACCTATATTCAAGTAATCCAATTCGTTGATAAGGCAGCTAAGTTCAACTGCTAATTGGTGCAGTTATCAACAGTAAGTTCAAGGATGCTTCAAATAACTTCATTTGAAGATCGTCGGAGATTGGAACACAACCACCATAATATAATTCATAGAATTCCGAAGCTAACTCACAAAAATTAAGATTATTATTTAGACAAACTTAATAATGCAACATGTTTATACAGTTTGTTTGAGTATGCCTACTCGTATACATATATAGTAAATAATAGTTATACAATATTGTAAATCCTAAACACAAATGTAGGTTTACTGCTATTACTTAACGCTAGATTTAGTTAATATAACTACGTATAGTCCACATAAGTTTTCAAGTATTTAGATTACTGTTTTGATGTAGCTACATACCACCTTTAAACAACAAATTTATAATCTTACTTATCCTATAGAGTTTGCCTTCATGAAGGTAGTGTTGAAGAAATAAATAATACCTATGTGTTCGTATTAATACGTAATCAATCTGCAAGTTGATGAAAACGTTACCTATAAATTAATTTACTTTGATATTCAATGTAAGATGTACAAAATAATAAAAATCTGAATTGTAAGTTTTAAATGTTTATTTGGATTCGATAGTACATTTCTGTTAGTAACACAACTAAAATGAAAGTACTCGTATTAATAATAATTAGAATGATCAAAAGATTAATGTAGTGAAATTGTAATTTTTAAGTTAAAAAACAGTTAAATAGTAGCCTACTCAATAGTAAAAAAAAAACATGGAACTACTGTAAAATAATGTTGAGAATACAAACTTATATTACATTATGAGATTTTTAAATGAAAAGACGTGTGTACAAGAACTATTTTGATAAGGATTATTTTAAGTTTGATTTTGCATATTATAAGGTTCATCATGCTGAAATTTCAAGTTTCTAGATCCGGTTACTAAAAGTTGCTAACTTGAATGAACGCAACCCCATGCCTAACTCAGGTTTGGAGGCGTTCTGCAGGCTGTATTGTAGCGGGCACACCGGGCTTTAATTCGCATGATAATGATGCCGTTATTAAATATTTTCTATATAAGGTTTTTTTTACATATAATAACACTTAATTAAATTGATACATTAATCAACAAATTTTTATTTTTATTAATTTGTGAAACTGAACCTTCTACTACTTTACTACTTATTTTTCACCTGAACATTTTTATCTCGTGTCGTGAAAAAACTCCGTAGTCTACTATGTTAATAGACACAGCATGTTATCATAAAATTGTAATATTATAATATTACTTTAAAATAACTTACTGTATTTATCAAGGGACATTACGTGAGCATTTCAGTTCCACATAAACATACAACAAGGGGTTACAGTTAAAATACACATAAATTGCTTTATTTTACTTCGAAATAAAACTTTTTTACTTAGATAAAATATACAACATTGTAAAATATTATTTTGTGTTTATTTTTAAATGTGCACTACATAAATTCGTTAGGTCACACATATATGTTATTTGTCGTAATAAACATAAAATACGCCTTCAATATTTTCGATACAACATGTGACGCTTGACTGTACGCTGGACGAACGCGTTATTTCAAGTCTGTAACTATCAGTAGGCTACATAAAGGAAGAACAAATAGGTTTGTTTTTTCAGGTTGAACTTAACGCCTATATGAGTTTGACTATTGTTTTTAAACTCTTGCAATTATTATAGATCGTTAAAAGATGAACAGTATAGATCGTTCACTGAATTAATTTCGACAGTATTTTCAATAAACTTGTATACTGGAAATATGTTATTCCTTAAGAATAGTTTTATGCTATATCAGTTGTCTTGTAAAAAAAAATAATATTAGATTCACTTGGTTACAAATTTCTCGTACGTGGAATCGACCTCCATGAATTACTCTACTTTCTGTCCATATTTGTAACATGAAATATTCACAGTCAATATTCGTGGGCCAAACCATGATTTGCCTTTGTTATAATGTATGCTTCAATAACAGTTATCTTGTGTTACATTCTGTATTCATATATATATAAAAAGAACTACACTTAGCAATCTTTTCTTGATTTTTTAAATGTTTAAAATCGATTTCGGTCTCGAAAGACCATCATCAGTTTAACATAGAATACAAATCAAATATCAAATATCAAAAATCAAATACTTTTAAACATTTAAAAAATCAAGAAAAGATTGCTAAGTGTAGTTCTTTTGTATATAACATATAAATATTAAGCAATCAAATAGCTAAAAATTCTGTATTCGTTTGGTTACACATTTCTCGTACGTATAATCGACCTCCATAAATTACTCTACTTTCTGTCCATATTTGTAACATGAAATATTCACAGTCAATATTCGTGGGCCAAACCATGATTTGCCTTTGTTATAATGTATGCTTCAATAACAGTTATCTTGTGTTACATTCTGTATTCGTTTGGTTACAAATTTCTCGTACGTATAATCGACCTCCATAAATTACTCTACTTTCTGTCCATGTTTGTAACATGAAATATTCACAGCCAATCTTCGTGGGCCAAGCCATGATTTGCCTTTGTTATAATATATGCTTCAATAACAGTTATCTTGTGTTACATTCTGTATTCGTTTAGTTACACATTTCCGTACGTGGAATCGACCTCCATGAATTACTCTACTTTCTGTCCATGTTTGTAACATGAAATATTCACAGCCAATATTCGTGGGCCAAACCATGATTTTCCTTTGGTATGATGTATGCTTCAATAACAGTTATCTTGTGTTACATTCCGTATTCGTTTGGTTACACATTTCCGTACGTGGAATGGACCTCCATGAATTACTCTACTTTCTGTCCATGTTTGTAATATAAAATATTCAGAGTCAATCTTCGTGGGCCAAGCCATGATTTGCCTTTGTTATAATGTATGCTCCAATAACAGTTATCTTGTGTTACAGTCTGTATCCGTTTAGCTACACATTTCCGTACGTGGAATGGACCTCCATTAATTACTCTACTTTCTGACTATATTTGTAACATGAAATATTCACAGTCAATCTTCGTGGGCCAAAAAATGATTTGCCTTTGTTATAATGTATGCTTCAATAACAATTATCTTGTGTTACATTCTGTATTCGTTTGGTTACACACTTCTCGTACGTGGAATTGACCTCCATGAATTACTCTACTTTCTGTCCATGTTTGTAACATGAAATATTCACAGCCAATATTCGTGGGCCAAACCATGATTTGTCTTTGTTATAATGTATGCTTCAATAACAGTTATCTTGTGTTACATTCTGTATTCATTTGGTTACACATTTCTCGTACGTGGAATGGACCTCCATAAATTACTCTACTTTCTGTCTATATTTGTAACATGAAATATTCACAGCCAATCTTCGTGGGCCAAACCATGATTTGCATTTGTTATAATGTATGCTTAAATAACAGTTATCTTGTGTTACATTCTGTATTCGTTTGGTTACACATTTCTCGTACGTGGAATGGACCTCCATGAATTACTCTACTTTCTGTCCATGTTTGTAACATAAAATATTCAGAGTCAATCTTCGTGGGCCAAACCATGATTTGCCTTTGTTATAATGTATGCTTCAATAACAGTTATCTTGTGTTACATTCTGTATTCGTTTGGTTACACATTTCCGTACGTGGAATGGACCTCCATGAATTACTCTACTTTCTGTCCATGTTTGTAACATGAAATATTCACAGCCAATCTTCGTGGGCCAAACCATGATTTGCCTTTGTTATAATGTATGCTTCAATAACAATTATCTTGTGTTACATTCTGTATTCGTTTGGTTACACATTTCCGTACGTGGAATGGACCTCCATGAATTACTCTACTTTCTGTCCATGTTTGTAACATAAAATATTCACAGCCAATCTTCGTGGGCCAAACCATGATTTGCCTTTGTTATAATGTATGCTTCAATAACAGTTATCTCCTGTAACATTCTGTATCCGTTTAGTTACACATTTCTCGTACGTGGAATGGACCTCTATAAATTACTCTACTTTCTGTCCATGTTTGTAACATGAAATATTCACAGCCAATCTTCGTGGGCCAAACCATGATTTGCCTTTGTTATAATGTATGCTTCAATAACAATTATCTTGTGTTACATTCTGTATTCGAATACAGAATGTAACACAAGATAATTGTTATTGAAGCATACATTATAACAAAGGCAAATCATGGTTTGGCCCACGAAGATTGGCTGTGAATATTTCATGTTACAAACATGGACAGAAAGTAGAGTAATTTATAGAGGTCCATTCCACGTACGAGAAATGTGTAACTAAACGGATACAGAATGTTACAGGAGATAACTGTTATTGAAGCATACATTATAACAAAGGCAAATCATGGTTTGGCCCACGAAGATTGGCTGTGAATATTTTATGTTACAAACATGGACAGAAAGTAGAGTAATTCATGGAGGTCCATTCCACGTACGGAAATGTGTCCATGTTTGTTTCTGTCCATGTTTCTGTCCATGTTTGTAACATAAAATATTCAGAGTCAATCTTCGTGGGCCAAACCATGATTTGCCTTTGTTATAATGTATGCTTCAATAACAGTTATCTTGTGTTACATTCTGTATTCGTTTGGTTACACATTTCCGTACGTGGAATGGACCTCCATGAATTACTCTACTTTCTGTCCATGTTTGTAACATTACATATTCAGAGTCAATCTTCGTGGGCCAAGCCATGATTTGCCTTTGTTATAATGTATGCTTCAATAACAATTATCTTTTGTACAGGTAAAGTTTGATTTTTCGAAGTCATGGTCTAATTGGTATATGATAAATTGTTTTTTGCATATGATAAATTATGTGGATTAAGTGTGAACATCACAAGATTTTAAGTATTTTTGTAAGGTACAGTGAGTTTGAAACATAAATATACAATATTAGTTTGAAAATACACATACAATTTTTATAATACTTTTGGTCGGCACTGGTGGTCCAGTGCTATAGCCCAGCAACTTGGGGACAAAGTGTTTGGGAGATTGTAGGTGATAGGTTCCATGCTCAGTTCTCTTAATACCGACTCGGCATCCGCTCAATGGTTGTCATCAACGTAGACACTACTAGAGAAGTCTGGAGTGTCCATGTTGAATGGTAGTGAAGGTTCGGATGTTGTGTAGGGAAGAGAACTGAGTGTCATACTTGTCAGTTAGCTGAAAATCAGACCAACATTACGTGGTTCGGATTCCATGAAAAGCTGTAGGTTCCATAGTTGCCATGGCTATTGGGCTATTAATAAATATTCCTTTCTGAGCTAAGTGGAACTCAGATAGTAACAATGACTACACTCGTTCATGTACACTCATCACACTCATTCACTCCTCATATTCGCCCATATCTCTACGATTGGCGTCTTAGAGATGAATAATGAATAGTTATTTTCCTTGTTTATGACTTAGATTTTAGGAAAATTTAAATATTAAAAAATGTTGTACGATCTGGCAAATAAATGTAATGTAATAACAATATTTATTTAGAATGAAATGTGTATTTTACTTTTTTTATTTTCATCCAATGTATAATATAAACTTGAATGGCCATATTGTTGAAATGCACAATCTTATTATTCAAACTTTCTATACAAAAACCTACTATAGATTAAATAAATTTGTCTATGCGATTCTATAAGAAATATGTTAAAATAAGGGAAACAACTGTTTACTTACAAAAAGCCTGTTTAATTACAAACTACGTCATGTATCCTTTCTTAGTTACAACATTTAATACTATTGCCTCACAACTTTATGAATGGTCACGTATATTTAATTTTGTTTCCATACCTATATAAACATATATGTCAGTTTTGTTCTATACCTAAATTATATGATTTTGTTCTATACCTAAATTCATTATATTTGGACTGTTAGCTGACATCTTAAATATGTAGATATTTAATTGTTGACAAATATTTACTATCTAAAGTTTATAAGCTAATTAATAGTTTGTGTTTATAAATAATTTTAATATGTACGTAAGAGAAGCTATTATAATTAGCTGTAATACAATTCTGGAATGGTTATGGTAATTGCTAGGACTATGAAGGAACGTGAGTAAGGTTGGTTTGTCAGAAGTATACTTAACGTAGGAGACGACTTTACACACCAAACAACAGACTCACCTACACCACCCCCTTCAAGTATTGAGCTGTAAATAAATTATCGTTTATAAATTATCCTTATTATTCGAGTAATTAGTTTCATATTTATATGTTATAAATGAGGTTTTCTTTTTTTTAAACAGGCTTATGGATATTTCTAAACAGTTATTGATTAAATTAACAAATGGATAATTCAATAAATATTAACATAATTTTAACATATTTAATATGGTAATATTTAACTAAAATTAATAATAAACATTCAATAACAAACATTGAATGACAAACTATCTTGGAAATTTAAACCACTGTAGAGATTTCATGAATTGAATACAATGTTAATGCCCTTTGTATTTACCTGAAGCAATGAGTAATGAATATTATAAAACATATCTATGTTAAATGTAATGTTTCTACATACTATCCATGGTGATGTATGATGGAGCTTCTGTGGAACGATGTGTAAAGTATTTATATATACGAGTGTCAGCCAGGAACGTTTCCTGGGTCGGCCACCGCACTGCAGCACTGCCGTTAAATCCCGGTCACTAACGGATGGCAGGAACAGCTTCGGAATAACTACTTGATATCGACATCGTATGGGAACACGTTACAGTCATTCTCATGTACTTTATATGATAAGAAAATATGTTCTAAAAATAAAATAAGTATGATTGAAAACCATTTGGCATACCGTTTGGATAAAATTTCATAAAATTTACATAGAGACGTAAACCTATAACTAGGTATTTAACAATTCAAGAAATGAATTTAAATAATTAATTTAGTTAAGGTTGCATTATCTAATTATCCCATCAACCCTTCAACGTATCAAATCTGTACATATTACTCTAAAGACTACTTGGGACAAGTCCACATCCACACCACCAGCTACATGGTGATTGTATTCCAATAAAGTTCCAAATAAAGTGATGCGTATTTGATACTTTTTTAGAAAGTAAAATTTAGAATTAAGTATTTATTATATTAGAGAAGTAGAATTAAGTAATCTAGAATTATAGAATTTAGAAATAAGTAAAATGTTGAAAGTAGTTCACATGTGCAGCAGTACGAGCCCCACCAGGGTATAACAGATAGCCAGCGTGCCTACCATAAGCCGGCACACACCAGTTTATCTTACTCAAGGTCATTAGGTCATCTACAATAACTCTCATAACACCATACAGATAAAAAAGTTACGCAAATTTTAGGCAGTTAAATACTCAAAACAAAAAATTATAAACATATTGAATTAGTTATTGTAAGAAGTCACAGTCAAACTTAATAGCACCACTATTGGGCCAAGACTGTTAAATACTCACTTACGACTTCATGCAAGAGAACAAGTTATTATTTAATTCAACTTTGAGTTCCATGACTAATTTATTTGGCTCAGACCTCTGAAGCTAAAATATATATATATTTTTTTTTTATTTAACTTTTGAATACTTTTTTAACAATGAATAGCACTTTGAACCTCTGTATTGAAACGGTAGTAAAGTGTAGACTGTATTTGCTGATTTTATTTTCCTAAATTCTAATTGTGATTAGTAAATAGTTGCATTTGCTACCTTTCTTTTAGATTTTTTGTTAAAACGTACTAATTAAGTCAATTTGAATATGAAATTTACAGCGTCAGTGTTTTACTTGATATTCTTTATTAATTATATATTTGTGATCTATATAGTATACAGGGTGTCCCAAAATTAAAGTGCCAAACTTCAATATATAAAGAGAAAATCAAGAATAGATTTGTTTCCCAAAAACGCTTCGTTTACCAGATATCTACCATTTTGTTTTTTCACAAAAGAATTGTTATCTCCGAGTTGACTTACCCGATCTTTACTAAACACGCTAAGCATGTAAAATAAAAGAGACCTATTGTAGAAAAAACCAACTTGATAAAATTTTTAATTTCAAAATGGTGGCCATTTAACATTTTACACAATAATTGTGGGAAAACGGCTAGAAATGTAAAAAATTACTAAGAGCAGGTTTTTTTAGTCAATTTTATTATCAATATGTCAATATCAAAAGTATTAGAATCCAACAAAGAACAACCGAGGCATATTGACATTTGTGTTTAGAGGCAGCAAAACAACTAAAAACTAATTACGTTTTGCGGCCTCTCAGCACAACTGTCAATGTGTCTCGGTTATTCTTTGTCCAATTCTAATTTTTAGATACTGACAGATTGGTAATAAAACTGTCTAAAAAAGTGCTCATAGTAACCTTTTTTTATTTTTGAGGTTTTTCCCACAGTGTCCGTTTAAATATTTAAAATAACCGCTATTTTGAAATTTAAAATTGAATCAAAATAACTTTTTTTCTAAAATAGGTCTCTATTATTTAAATAATAGTAGTGAGGTTCATAAAGATCGGTTTGGTCAACTGGGAGATAAATATTTCTTTTGCGAAAAACCAAAATGGTGGATATCTGGTAAACGAAGTTTTTTGGAAAAAATTTATTCGAGATTTTCTTGTTATATTGTTATTATACCTATCTAACTATATTCCGAACTTTAGCACTTTACTTTTGAGATACCCTGTATATACAAACTAATGATCTCAATTGATTATTATACATGCAATTAATTAATTAATATAGAACTAATATAGATGATACATTCCAATTAATTCTATAACAAAACATAATGTTTATCCCATGATAATAGTAGTCTTTTTATGTTTCCTCGTCATACTACAACATACTGATATTTCAAATCAGAATATAGTACCTTTATTTACAAAATAATAAAGAATTGTAAAAGTGTCAAAGGAACAACACTTTTACATCTTGAAGTTTCTTGCTTCACAAATAAAATTTTTTTTCTTTTAGTATATTTGTCGCTCAGTCAGCCAGTTGTGGAAGTGTTTGTCAAAATCTTTTACTTTTAGACGTTTTACGTTTTCTGGTAGCGAGTTGTAGATTTTTTTTGTCCTGCAGAGGATGGATTTTGGATTTGGAAAGGTGTTAGTCGAATCCTCTTCTTGTGTTGTAGGAATGGATGGCATTTCTCTTAGGCAGCTTCAATAGGTCCCCATGTACAACCACTGTATGTATGTAAAGAGATGTGACTGTTAAGATCTTAAGTGTTTTATATGCTTCTCTGCCGCTAATTTTTGGGGCCAAGTCAGCCAGTGCTCTTAGCACATTTTTCTGGATGAGAAGCATTCTGTTGAGGTTATGCTCAGATATCCCTCCCCACAGAATCATCCCATATATAATATGAGATTCTACTAGAGCATGACAGGCTGTTTTAGCTGATGCAAAACATCCAGCCCACTTAATCCTTCGAAAGACATAGATTCCTGAATTAAGTTTTTTACTTAGATAATCGAAGTGATTAGTCCATGAAATTACTGTAGTTGATCCTTGTTTGAACGCTGCAGAGGGAAACAGGCCCAAACTAAATGATTTGTATATAATATCAACCAGTGGCATTACTATTTGTTTCGCACATCATTTTACAGCTTTACATCTCTACCGGAAGATAGTGTAGGCTTCAGTGTAGCGATACATTATTCAGTAGCAGGACACAGCCTATCTTCTTGTTCAGATTGTTGTATTTACGTTAATCATCGCTTATTGACAGCAGGCGGCTTATGTCCAGTTCTTAAAATATTTGAAATGTATAGAATGTATCAATATTTGTCCTTGCAATTGTCATGTTATGTTATGTTATGTTATGTTACTGTCTCAAACTTTTATGTATCACTGTAAACACTGTTCTGTTTAAGAAATAATAAAGCAGTTATTGATTGTATAATATTTACTGTTGATAATGTCATTAGCGCCATAGGAATAATCTTTAGATAGGTAATCATACGCGATTATTACTCCATAGAGGGCCACTTCAGTGATTGGAACGGATTTCCCCTGTGACTCATTACTACTCTAACGTTAGTTTGACTGACAAACGTGAACATGCCAGTTTACTTTATTTTAAAATAATTTTGTATTAAACTTATTTAAAAGATATTTAATATAGAATTATGTATCTTTAGTTTTTTATAATTATATTTATAATAGGTTTAAAAAATTAATAATTATGATTTAATAATATTTTTTATCAATTTACGATGTCACAAAACTGTTAAATGCTGAAATTAATTTTACATATGTGTCATTATTTCTTAAAATATATAGATAGATTATATATGATATACGATAGATTATATGTAAATAATAAATTACATATTTTATTGTTGATGAAGCTGAATTAGCTATTGCTAGAACAACTTCGACCTTTAAAAACACACTTTAATGTTACTCTATGTAATTTTTCTCACTGTCTCTTCTACCCACCGTCAAGCAGCTTATCCTTTTTCAACATCAAACAACTGGCCCATCATTTCTCCAACAAAGTCCACCTCAATAACATCAAAATGATATTGAGTGGCAACCTTAGTCGTCAGACAGTCCACTTAAGTAGTGGAAAGGAATACCTCAGAGTTACTACCTATATCTATATTTATTCTCGTTTAGCCATTTATTTGTATAACAATCCCAGAGCACCATTGTATGTTGTTTAAATTATGATTAAAATATCAATCTCCCTTCACCAATTGTACACAAGCTACAAGACATTGAACTAGAGTGATTCCATCAGTATTCTTCAACATGGGTACCATGGAAGAAAATAGTTCTTAATACGAATATTTCACAAAACATAGATTAATCTTTCATCTATATCTTATGTATTGTTATCTTATTTAAAGATTAACTATAAGCAACGAAAAAGAATGAGAGTAAAAGTGTATTATTAGTTTTAAGGAGTGTGACTTTGTATTGTATTTGTATAAATTTAATTAAATGAAAAATAATTATTTTTGAACATTATTTGAACTATTTTATCACGATATTATTTATTTATTATCATTTATTTAACATGATATCAAATGTATAAGTAATAAAATAACATAAATAATAACCAATTATCTATGTTTGTATGTAATTACTTGGATATAGATATAAAAAAATACAACGATAAATTAACAATCTTGTACTAAAACCTATTATATTTACATCAGCTAAATAAAGTAAAAACGGAAATAGATAGTTTTGAAAGGATAACAGATTTGCATGAAAATAGGCTCTGTTTTAGAATTAAATTCACGGAATATATCTAACCAGAATAAACAGTTAGTTAAATATATCAAACTTTTACCTATGTGTATTATTTCAATGAATATGACTGGTTATCGGCATTAACATCATAAAAAGTCATATTTTTCATTAAAAACATAAAAACGTTGAACTTGTGTTTTATTAGGTTGTAAAATGATAGATATATTTAGTAACAATATTAAGATGTAGACATTTAAATTGCTTTGTAGGCATTAATTTGATTTTCAATCAAAAAGTCATTCACTGCAGAGTCACAGTCACTGATCTCTATAGAATGGACCAAGTAACTATTCCATGTAAAAAGTTAAAGTAGAGAAATAAAAAAAATTTGTTTTAATATCTTAAATAGCTACCATAAGTTCTTAATATCCTTATTATAAGCTCTAGCATTAAATATTCTGTTCAAAACTGAAATATACTTGTCAATCTATAATCTTTGAACAAACCTTACAACTAAAAACTTATGAAGGTATATATATATTTGATTTACTTGTTTATAATAAGTACCGAGTACTAATAAAATGTATGTACTTTATTTATAAAGTCTTTAGTATTATAAACTATTTAGTTTAAAGCAAGATTGTGTTGTTTCTCAACACTAAACCCAATAATAAAACGACACCATGTGTTGGCAGCTTTTATTTATACAATATAATTTCTTATCATTTAAAGTCTGTTAGAATGAATGTTATGTGTTCCCACTCGATTTCTGCCATCAGTTGGTAACCAGGATTTAACGGCAGTGCTGCAGTGCCGGTGGTTGACTAAGAAATCGTGCCTGACTGACATATAAAGTGCGCGAGAATGACTGTAACGTTTTCCCAATCGACTTCGATATCATATAGTTATTCCGAAACTGTTCCTGCCATTTGTTAGTGACTGGGATTTAACGGAAGTACTGTAGTGAGGTGGTTGACCCAGGAAACGTGCCTGACTGACACATAAAGTGAGTGAGAATGTATGTAACATGATCCCACTCGATGTCGATATCATATAGTTATTCCGAAGCTGTTCCTGCCATCCGTTAGTGACCGGGATTTAACGGCAGTGCTGCAGTTCGGTGGTTGACCTAGGAAACGTGCCTGACTGACACATAAAGTGAGTGAGAATCTATGTAACGTGTTCCCACTCGACTTCGATATCATGTAGCTATTCCGAAACTGTTCCTGCCATTTGTTAGTTACCGGGATTTGACGGCAGTACTGCAGTGAGTTGGCCGACGCAGGAAACGTGCCTGACTGACACATAAAGTGAGTGAGAATGACTGTAACGTTGTCCCACTCGACTTCGATATCATAGTTATTCCGAAACTGTTCCTGCCATTTCTTAGTGACCGAGATTTAAAGGCAGTGCTGCAGTGCGGTGGTCGACCCAGGAAACGTGCCTGACTGACACATAAACTGAGTGAGAATGTATGTAACGTGTTCCCACTCGATGTCGATAGCATGTAGTTATTCCGGAGCTGTTCCTGCCACCCGTTAGTGACCGAGATTTAACGGCAGTGCTGGAGTGTGGTGGCCGACCCGGGAAACGTGCCTGACTGACACATAAAGTGAGTGAAAATGTATGTAACGTGATCAGTAGTGAATATTGGGCAGTTCTAGGCTCACTTTTACCTTTTGACCCAAGATGGCGGCACAGTGGTACCAACCCTTCCCCCTCCCCCCTCAAATTTCCCTCAAATTCCCAAATTTCCCTCAAATTCCCAAATTACCCTCAAATTTCCCTCAAATTACCCAATTTCCCTCAAATTACCCAATTTCCCTCACATTTCCCCCCAAATTACCCCCAAATGTCCCCCCAAATTCCCAAATTTCCCACACATTTCCCCCAAATTACCCTCAAATTCCCAAATTTCCCACACATTTCCCCCAAATTACCCTCAAATTTCCCTCAAATTACCCAATTTCCCAAACATTTCCTCCCAAATTCCCCCCAAATTTCCCCACAAATTCCCAAATTTCCCACACATTTCCCCCAAATTACCCTCAAATATCCCTCAAATTCCCAAATTTCCCACACATTTCCCCCAAATTACCCTCAAATTTCCCTCAAATTCCCAAATTTCCCCCCATATTCCCTCACATTACCCAATTTCCCTCACATTACCCACATTTCCCCCCAAATTCCCTTGTTATACTATATAAGATACACTTTTTTTGTCCAATATGGCGTCTTTTTCCCTGTTAGACTATATAAAATGCACTTTTTTGTCCAATATGGCGTCTTTCCCTCCCGCGCCAACTCACACCCCGTGGGAAAATTCCCTCCCCAAAATTCCCTCATCCAATATGGTGGACTTTACACTATAATAAATGTAAAAATATGACAACCGGATCCAATATGGCGTCTTTCCCTCCAAAAATTCTTCATCCAAGATGGCGGACTATACACTATAATAAATGTAAAAAGATGACAACCGGATCCAATATGCAGGTCTTTCCCTTCGTGTACTTCCGGCGACTGTCGGCTACCTTCGTACACGTCGTCTGCTGGTCAGGCACGCATGCACGTTGTTACTCTACTCATATATACACCATAACAAATTAATATTTCATACACTATAATAAAAATAATACTCTATGTGCTCGACCCGATCGTAGCGCTCCCAACAGCAATTTCCCAAAACATAAATATATATTAAACAAATTAGACATCACTTGACCTCAAAGGTCATCTGTTATCACATCTGCTTCCGTTACCACACAGGATGACAAAATCAGAGTTTCATGTCTGAATCTATACAGGATTACGTAATCGGATTTTCATGTCTGGACAGGCGCGTGACCTAATTGACCTCATCCATCCCTATATAAACGATCAACACAATCAATCTTTATCACCTCTGTTCTTGTACTCGTACTGATCAGACGTATCCTCACTTTGCTCCTACTCACGTAATTCTTGTAATTTTGGACACCGTTCTCTGTACGGTATCAATAATTTGTGCCCTTTTTTTTACTTTAATTTATTAATCAATTTAAAGTAAATTCAATTACCAAAGATGGAATCCTTTGCCATTAACGATAACCTAGTCACCATTTCCCGCAGCTTCGACACTTCCGACCCTGATCTCCTTAACGTACTTACTAGTCATAAAAATAAAATCATGGTCGAAATAAATAAACACCTAAACCGGCTCGGGGGAGTAAAATGGTACATCGCGGTTCAAATTAAATTTTCTAAAATTGTTAACAACGAAGAAATCTCAACTACTCCATTCTTTGACGGCAAAACTCGTCCTTTGCTACCTTCCGATTCTCTAGATGTACAATACTCTGAGGCTATAGACAAAATTTTAGAAAGTGTGGCTAAGTGGGTAAGTCAAGGTAGTGGGTGGGTAATAGAAAATGTTTTACGACTCGATTTGTTTATTGTTAAATTTCAACCTTTGTACGCCTCTTCTTTTATACCCACCCCCAAAAAAATCTCAAACCCCAAACAAGGAATTGTAAATATTAAAAATGACGACAATAAATGTTTCCTATACTCTGTACTTGCCCAATTGTTCCCTGACCGAAATAGGCGAGTAAGTTATTACAAAAAACTTGAAAATAAATTAAACATGTCTGGGATTAGCTATCCTGTCAAAATTACCGATTTAGACAAATTTGAAAAATTGAACCCTGCTTTATCTGTAAATGTCTTTGGTTTTGAAAACGACGAAATTTACCCCCTAAGAATAACCAAAGAAAAATTTTTTGTCCCATTTTTTGAGTTTTGTTAATTTTAACAACTTTTCGGAAAAGTAAGGATAGCAATCAACCTTTCGGTTCTTTGCTATCCTTACTTTTCTGATGTTTGCTAACCTAACTTTTTCTGTGTTCATTTTTTTTAACCTAACTTTTTCTGTGTTTATTTTTTTAACCTAACCTTTTCTATGTTCACTTTTTTAACCTAACTTTTTCTATGTTCATTGTTTTTAAACCTAACTTTTTCTATGTTCATTGTTTTTAACCAAACTTTTTCTCGTATTTTTTTAGTAGTATAGCAGAATTTCTATGAAATTACTAGCTGATTCTTATTTTGTATGTTTAGTTTGGATGTTTTCCACCAACAGCTCTCATATTTCTAGAGAAAACAGAATTTTAGGAAACACTTTAGGTCTTTAGCTATATTAACCTATCTTACAGTGTAATAATGTTATTTTAAAACATGATTATATGAAGCAATAGTGTTTTTATGGTGGATGGGTAGTTCTCTAGGAGTTTTGTCTGTAGGATGAGTGAAGGGTGTAGGGTGTGTCCTAAGGAATTGTGTGTGCAGAGGTAGGTGGGTGGACTGTTAAGTCATGATTTTATGGTGTGTGGTACGTATGTATGGTAGGTGGTCCTTCATATGCTTTGGTAATGTGGTTAATTCGTATGTTTGGTAGGTAGATCATCCATGAATGTTGAATGTCAATCAAAGGTTTTATGTAGTGGTTAGGTGGATTATCTATCAGAGGTGTTGTGTGTTGAGTAGGCGGGTGGACTGTTAAGTCATGATTTTATGGTGTGTGGTACGTATGTATGGTAGGTGGTCCTTCATATGCTTTGGTAATGTGGTCAATTCGTACCAATGTACATGTATGGGTGGGTCAGTACCACTGAACGTGAACGGGAGGACGGGTGGGTCAGTACCAATGAACATGTATGGGTGGGTCAGTACCACTGAACGTGAATGGGAGGACGGGTGGGTCAGTACCAATGTACATGTATGGGTGGGTCAGTACCACTGAACGTGAATGGGAGGGCGGGAGGGTCAGTACCAATGTACATGTATGGGTGGGTCAGTACCACTGAACGTGAATGGGAGGGCGGGAGGGTCAGTACCAATGTACATGTAGGTACAGCAGTAGCGGGAAGCGCTACCACTGTACCAAGTTATAGGCGCCAGTGGATGGAAAAATTTAGAGCTCACCACATCAACTTGTCACTACTGACTACTGACACTACCTCCCACTACTGTCTAATTACAAACATGTCCCGACTTTTAGCTCACTTGACCAAACACGACCCAGCTTCATACTACTGTGACTACTGCCTACACAGATTTTCCTCCCAACTACGACTTACTAACCACTTACCTTTGTGTTCACCACACGGTGCACAAAAGACTAGACTTCCTACTGATGACGACAAATACATGTCCTTTAAAAATTACACTCTAACTCATAAAGTCCCCTTCACTATTTACTGTGACTTTGAGTCCTTTGTTGTTCCGATTGACACAGCACTCAATAATCCATCTACTTCACACACCACCAACACTGCCCATCACGTCCCCTCTGGTTTTTGCTATGTAATCATTGACAGTAATGGCAAACCAGTAAAACATCCTAAAGTCTATAGCGGCCCCGACGTTGTAGATACTCTTCTAAATTGTTTGATTGAGGAGTCTAAAGACCTCTTACCAATTATTCATAAAAACATTCCTATTAATAAGTCTCCACAAGACAAAATTGTTTTCAAAAATGCTACCACCTGTCACCTTTGTCAAAAACCTTTAGACGGAGACAAAGTGGTCAACCATAATCACCTAACGGGGCAGTTCTTAGGACCCACCCACAATTCATGTAACTTAAACTATAAAGTTCCCAATCACATTCCAGTCTTTTTCCATAACCTCAGAGGTTATGACTGCCACCACTTGATCCAAGGGTTAG